>ML339744.1:0-122636 GCA_005239505.1 Nicotiana paniculata | reverse complement strand
CCGACTATAGTGCATCTCGGTAGAGTAAAATAGATACTATATATAATGCATGTTGGACTCGTGAAATCACGCTCTACACCTTTCGGAGTGACGTAAGGTAGTTTCACCTTCGATTAACATTATGGACATCATACAATCAATATGAAGTTCACTAGGACTCAAATCATACATAATTTCTTATAATAACTTTTTAAGGATAGAACAACATGGACAACCTTAGTTGCTAGGAGTAGATTCATTATGAAATAGCTTATCGTTTACGTTCATTTCACTTTAGATCATGCCAAAAGAAAGAAGGAAGTGCCTTAACATACCTTAACCAAGTTGAGTCCTTAATACCTTCCAAGAAACTCTTCAAACAAGTCAACTCAATCTATAATATCATAATGAGATCCAAAATCAGTGTTGAGCAAGGGCTAAGTCTGTAACTTAAGCTAGTAGCGCATTTACGTAAATTCGGGCAGCATATCCCCTATAACAAGTCCCTCCTCCAATAACATATACCAACAACACCAAGAAAAAAATAATATCAACATGTATGCATTATTTCTCAACCTTATCTCCACCACAATATATCACAAAACAGCCTACACACCCTAATCAATTCATACATGAAATGACAACAAAAGTAGTGTCAAACAACCTTAACAAAAATAACGACGAACAACCAGCCCACCATTCCGCCATTATGTGTTGTTGTCCCACACTTTTTATCCTCCAAAACTCAATAAAACATCAGCACAAGAGGTCAACACGAAACAGTCCACCACAAGTCAAATAACTCGAACTCACGGCTTCTGATCACCGTTCCGTGAGTTCTAAATATTAGGAAACACATTTATCAACCTTCCTTGATATATAAGAACTTAAATAAAGATATTATATGTCTCTTAACTATGAATTACATTCCAAAACTCTAACTACAAAGAAAAAAGAGAGGCGGTATAATGACACTTACGTCGTAGGGATCGTCTTGATGTTATCGCTTCACGATTTCATGACCGGGATGATAATCTTCTTTGAGACCCTAGAAGATAGCTCAAGTATATGTTTATGGGTGTTCTCTGGTCATGTTATACTGAAGAATGAAGAGAACGCTGGCCTAAGACTTATATATATCAACTTTGGAAAAGTCAAAGAGGTGTTAGGTTGGAACCCTAGCATTGGCCAATCTTCCGACGCCTATATCTTTTTATACGGATGTCGTATGAACGAATGGTTAAAAGAGTTGGAAAAAAAATTCCAAGACCTTCAATTTTTTATATAATATGTCCCAATAAGACTTCATATAACACACAAAATATATTGCTCAAAAAGCTTTAGTGACCTACCTACTTGTCACTTATGATGTCTGTGTAGTCTCACAAAAATGCAAATATATCTTTACTCCTATGTCATATCGATGAACGGTTTAATGTGTTAGAAAATATACTCATATATATTCAATTTGGTAGGTAGATCATACACTAATTCCAAGTATATTAGGAGAAAAGCTCAGATATATTTGACTTAAGTTTCAACAAATTTATGAATGTAACTTGTGAAGACCTTCGCCAAATTTTGTTCCACAACTTGCTTGACTTCAAAGCGTAGCACACAACTATCATATGACAAACATAACTCATAGAATAACCTCCTTATCATGTAATAAACCATAGTCTCACCCTAAAGTACATGTTATAACATTCCAAACTCGTCTACTTTCGACGAAACTTATTTTCTTCAATTGGTTTAGCTTCTAAGCTTTCCAACCCTCTTGGTACTCAGTATTCATGATCTTAAATATTTTTAACCTCCAAGGTAACATGATTAACTTACTTTGTATTATTCCAAATATAATCTTTGTAGACCCGTAAAATTTTATGGCTAAAGATAATGCCCAAATAGGTCCCCATGTTGTTATAACAGTAGAAATTCTTAAAACGGACCCCTCTTGAGTAAAAAGCACCCCGGGACTTGAAAGATATAATTTTCCATATTTGCGCAGGCCTGCGGTCCACTATGCGATCGCAGATCAGGTATGTGGACTGCATAGTGGTTGCATACCTGGACAGTTTGCTGTCCATTTTGAGGATAGCTATGCGGCCTAGAATGCGATCACATTTCAGGAATGTGGGCCGCATAGTTGTCGTATTATTGCACCTTGATTTTTTGGATGGGAGTTATTCAACGCACTATGCGATCGCATAACAGGTATGCGGATCACATAGTGGTCGCATACCTGGGCAGTCTACTTTTCTTTTTGGCCCATTTGAGGGCCAATTATGCGACAGGAATGCGGACCGCATAGTAGGGATCGCATTCCTGACTGCATTTCCACTTCGGGACTATTAAATTTTTAATTTTATACCCGACCTCCGGTTCATTAAAACACTTACCCCCTTCCATTTTAAAGATTTTCTGAACAAAACAGAGAGAGGGAAGAGAGAGTTCTAGAGAGATAGAAAGTCCCAACTTCATCAAAAGTGATCCTCCTTCATCATTAAAGCTTGGAACTAATCAAGTAGGGTACCAATTTCTTCACTCTAAGAGGTAAGCTTCTACCCCGTTAACCTTAATTTCCAGATTTTTGTTAAAATGAAACATGGGTAGGATAGTTCATAAAGATGGGGTTAAGAATCTTGCATGCATGCATGTACCCAATTTATCAAAATATAGTAAAGGAAAATAGGTTGGAGTAACCTTTCGCTAAAAAGGGGTTATTTAATATAAAGCAACACCTAGTGTGTGATAGAAAGCTCAAATGAGTTCAAGACATGTTCATGATTCCTAATTCTAAGTTTAAATGTGTCGTATTGTGAATTAGATTGAAGGTGCTAGAAGGTCAGGTGATTTGAGATAGAAATTAAGGGAAAATCCCGATTCGAGATATGTATGGCTAACTTTAATCCTTGTAGAGTCATCTTGTTGGTGTCCGAGCACTCGGTATGAAATTCTTGCTTGAGCATTTGTGAATTGATTGTCCTACTGTGTTGACGTATAAGACTTCGTTCTTTGAATTTTTTAGTCGATTACCATGTTATATGTCTTGCGAAAAAGTGATTCTTTGTGATTATTCTATCATGTGCAAAGCTTGTTAAATGTTGAATACATCAGTATGAGAGAATGTGCCGCAAAACGAAAGAAATGATAATGAATCAAAGTGTTAAATGTTGTGTAGTAAATAATGGAAAAGGAAACGGGGATAAACTATTTGAGCTATATGTTGATGGAATACCGTACATGACTCACTGTTTGATAAAGATTTTTGTAGACTTGATTCCATATGGTTACTTGGTTGTTACGAATGAATATCCTTGACAATGAGAATCTTCGTGATTGAATTATTGGTTGAGGTTGCTATTAATTACATTTTTGAATGTATCAACGTGCTAAAGGTTGTGTAACAAATGACGAAAGTAAATATGGACTGATTTTATTAAGTTGGATGATTGTGGCAACACCATGTATGAATTAATGATTGGTAAGGATCATTGTGCCTTGATTTCACATAGTTATTGGTTGATATGAACTTATTTTCTTCATGATAAATATCCTCATGATATAATTATTGGTGGTTGTTGCTGTGATATGTGATTGTAAGGTGGGATCGGGTTGCACGCCGCAATAGAAATGTAAGGTGGGATCGGGTTGCACGCCACAACAGAAATGTAAGGTGGGATCGGGTTGCACGCTGCAACAGAAGTAATAAGGGTGTAATGTGGTTGTGAGATGGGATCAGTATGCATGCCGCAACAGAAAAAATAAGGGTGGAGTATGATGGTAAGGTGGGATCGGGTTGCGCGCCGCAACAAGGGAAACAATTGAAATAAGAAACTGTGGAAACCTCATTTGTGATTCTCTGTATCTCTGTGAAATATTTGTTTAGGTCTCTTTAACTGCCTCATATATGTGTATTGTTTGATTTTACATAGAGTAAAGTTTGTTTATACATGCTAGTACTATTCAATGGTACAAACGTCCCTTTTGCCGGAGGCGCTACATCTTCTATATGGATGTAGGTGGTTCTATAGCAGGTAGCTCGGTTCGCCGTTAGTGGTGCCTCGTCTTCATCTCTCTAGCAATTCTGGTGAGCCACATTTCCTCTCGGGGTCGTGTGTAGTCTATATCATCTCATTTTGTATATTTTGTGTCTTTTAAGGTATAGTCGGGGCCTTATTTCCGGCAAGTACTGTGTAAACCCTTATAACTCTTAGAGGCTCCGTAGATATGATATGGGTTGTACATATATGTATTTTGGGTAGTAAATGTGTTTACTAGTAATCATGGTCCAAACCGGGATTATTGAATGTTTTGTGATTATCAAATGTGGAAATGATAAATGATAAAATGAACTCCAGTAGTAGATTCATGCTTAAACTCTAAATTGCTAATTCACGTGGAATAATGTATGTTGTAAACACGGGGTAGCGTGTTGGGCAGGAAAGGCAATCCAGGTCCGCTTGACCGGGATCATCTGGTTGGGCACCGATCCGGTCCCTTGGTTTTGGGGTGTGATAATCTTATTTCTGAGCTTACATCAATTGACTTATGACGTACTCTCACGTATGAAAACATGGGGTGTAACACACTGATCTATATATGTGGTATCCAAAAGGTAGTAACTTTAATCTTGTGGGATATGCTGATGCTGATTAGGCAGGTTTTCTAGTGGATCGAAAGAGCACCTCAGGTATGGCACATTTTCTGGGCTCATGTTTTGTGTCTTGGGCCACTAAAAACGGAATTATGTAGTTCTATCCATTGCTGAGGCTGAATATGTGGTTGCATCTTCATGTTGTTCTCAATTATTGTGGATTAAACAGCAACTCCTAGATTTTGGAATCGGTGTTGGATGCATCCCTATATTTTTTGATAACATCGGTGCTATAAGTATGACAAACAACCCTGTTCATCATAAAAGGACTAAGCACATAGATGTTAGACATCATTTTTTAAGGGATAATTATGAGAAAGGATTGATCTCTCTTGAATTTTATGTTACTGATATACAAATTGCTGACATCTTTACAAAAGCACTAAGTAGAGAGCATTTTAAAGGAACAGGTTAGAGTTAGGGATGATTAAGATCACCTAATTGAACCAGTTCATAATGTACATGAAAAAAAGGACAAATGAACAAAAAAATTGGCTAGACATTCTAAAATTTGTGTAAATAATCAGATTACTCGTTGCTCAATCTCATGGTGTAAATAGCATACTCTCTTGCCATGTTTAGAAATGACTCATTGGTTACTAATGAGTTTTTTCTCTATTGTTGAAAATTTAGGCTTGATCAAGAGGATTCTGACATGATGAACATGATTCATCAGTGTTGGTTCATCTAAAACGCGAGGTATGTGTTCTCTACTATACACACTTTGAAATATTAATAGTTAATCATGAGCAGAAATCTACCTAATCAAAATCTTTTCACAATCTATCCTTATCCCATTTTTGAACCAGTTCCGTCTACCCTAAGACTCCAATTAAAACTAAACCGCCTAGAACTTAGGGAAGCAGTAATCGTCACCTCTAACTCATCAGTTGCAGAGGTGATAAGACCTCTATTTGACCCAAAAAGGCTGTCGTTATATATTAATTACTTCCTCCTTTTAAAAAACCACATCATCACCTCTGAAATCACTCACCAACTCTACAATCGTCGAAACCCTTCCATCTTCCTTGCCCTTATTCTCAATCCAAAATCTTCTTCTTCCATCTTAAATAAAAAATGACTAATCCTTCAGACAACCCTGGTTTTCCACCACCTGTTACTCCATCTTCGTATTCTTCCACACCTCTACCACCTAGTCCTACTCTGTCTCAAACCAGTTCCACTATTCCTCAACCTAGACCTAGTCCAAAACCCAGAAAAAGACGGGTTAAAATGCTCGCTAGGAAAACACTGGCTACAGGTTCTCTCGCCAGAAAATTGAATGCCAAATTACAAGCCAGTCAGGTTCAAGAATCAGACAATTCCAGTGATTCGGTCAAATCAGCTACTGAGGAAGCAGCAAGATCATCTGATTCTGAACAAGTATCATCTGTACCAAATATCGCTTCTGAGAATGTGTCTGAAATAGCGGAGAACTTAGAAAACAGGTTTGTGTTGGTTGGGTCGGTGAAAAATGTAGAGTTGCTAGAAGTAAGACGAAGAGGTGGTAAAAATAAAATTGGGGAAGAAATAGAGAGAGAGGGAAGTCGGAGTGAAGCAAGGGAAACAGGGGAAGAAATTACTAGATTGTCTATTTGTGGTACTGAAACAGTAGTAATAGAAGAGGGAGCCAAGGAGTCAGGGGAAAATGAATCAAGTGAAGCGTCTGAGGGATTAGTAAATCTAGGAAAATCTACAGATGAACCTGGTTCATCCATTGAGGAGACATTGGCAGATCTTATGAAGAAGTTAGGAGAGAGTTATAAACCAAAGAAGAAAAGGACTCCAAAGACTAAGGAGTCTAAAACTGCAGGAGCAAGTAAGAAGAGAAAAGTCACTCCATCTGCTGGTTCTGAAACTCCTCTTCCAAGAGGAAGAACAACAAGAAGTGCACTAAGGCAGAGTGAGGAGGAGTTACAAAAGGCTTTGAAGGAGAGTAAGAGAAAGAAGCTGAGAAGGGAAAGGAGAAAATTGTTGAGCCTATAGACACTTTGGAGATTGAGGAGATGGACCTGGTCCATCAAGATGATCCAAGGGCAGAAGTTGACACTACTGAAAAATTGGCCTACGGTAACGGTTGGAAAACTATTCACATAGATTGTTTAACTGTTGCCATATAGATATGGGAACGGTTTACAGACTGTTCCATTAGACTGCGTGGCAATAGGTCTATGGGAACGGTTCTTGCAACGGTTTGCATCTCCGTGGTTATAGATGCATCTATCGCAACGGTTTTCCCTTTCTCTGTTAGAACAGTTATATTTTCCAATTGGAACGGTTTAAAATCGTTACTATAGTATGTATGGAACGGTTCTTAACCGTTACCATATTATTTAATGCAACACTTTTGTAAGTTATTGTTACGGTTATTTATGGATATAACAACGGTTCCTTTACCCTATTGCAACGGTTTTGTTTTTGTCTAGGAACAGTTTATAGGTCATTATGGAACGGTTTATGTGACCTATCGCAATGGTTTGCATTGTATCATGGAATGCCATTTTGTGTCCTACTGCAACGGTTCTGGTAGGCTATTGTAACAGGTCAGTTGAAACAAAAATATATCCCCTATTATAAATAAATACTTATATACAGAAAAAAATTATAATAACACTAAAATATAAATAAATCATAAAATGAAACTTTTAATAATATAAATTATCCATCAAGCAAATAATATTCATAAAGCAAATATTCTACCCCAAATGTATAAGTTTAATACATTTCAAGAGAGTAAGTTTCAAAAAGCTTTTAACAAAAGATTCCTATAGAACATTCATCTATAGCAATTCAAAATTCATCTCAAGTAAGGTATACTTCTTCACTTTCATCATCTTCTTCGATTTCTTGATTTACTCCACCTATAAAAGAGGATAAATAAAGTCATTACTCTTCAAGAGGATAAACTAAGCCATAGCTTGAAAGAAAAACAAGTTCATCACCCCACCATCATTGAAAATATCATTACCAAGAGTTCTATCATGAAAAACTTTTGGAAATTAACAAGCTGGATTAACAGTTGTGCCTCCGTATCAAAATTAGGATCATTTAGAAATTATATAAGCAGTCAATTCACATTATTTAGCAACAAGCAGCATGATAAACGTGTCACCATTGATCCCCAGTTATAGATGCAGGAAATGAGAAGAAGACGATTTGCCTCATAAATCAAAAACCAATTAGGAGGAATCACTTAACTAAGAGGTATCGAGTAGTTAATGCTTACTGGAGTATGAACCAAAAACCATCTTACTCTGGTGCGTCTAGTACATATATTTTCTTTCATACTCAATCCCAAGCAAGCTTACTCCTTTATACCAAATTAATATATGTTCCTACCATAAGATGCAATTAAGATTCACTTTGCTTCGAGCAGATGTGCTCAGAACTATGTAGATATTTTCCTATCAGTTAGCTTCACACTGGTCCAAGTTCTGCAACTGCTTACTTCTCTTGAATGATTTTCAGCTATCTCTATTTTGATTCCACTTCCCCTATTTCTTTTCCTTTTAGGAACTGGGGTAAATCTTCAGTTAATTCAAAGCAGAATTTGGTTTTCTTTCACACATCCGATTAAGTAATATGATCGTCTCTATAAATTATCATTGTTTATGCACGACGTTTAAATCATATCTTGTTTAATACAGGAAAAGGATAAAAGACTGCAGAAGAAGGAACGGAAGAAGGGTGATGTAGGTGAAACACAGATTGAAGGTAATGATATGTACATTTAACAACCAGCCATTCATTCGGCCAAAGAATAACTGAATAGTATCTGCAGCTCAAGGATATCTAAACATATCATAACAATGCTATGTACTATTAGCGAAGAACTGCAAAACATCATTTGTGGTCCTATGGTTGGGAAACAAAGGAGACTACAAATTCATCTAAATCACATGATATTAATGGGAAAAAAGAGAGGCTATAAAACTATTCAGATCAAACAGTTTCTACTCTGAATGCTAGGAAAATTGATTACTCCTGGTACTACGAAGAAATGTTTGGTTAAAAGGACAAAGGCCAGTGCAAAAACCAGAATAGTTCATTGTTATACTAGGTCCAACTAGCCACACAGATGCACACAATATGCGGCAGAGATAACTATAAGACACCATAATGCTTAACTGCCTTTTAGCCAAAGAACAAAAACACTCGTGAAGAAGAAAAATTACACTGTCCATCTCATACAGATTCCAGTTGTTAATACTCTATGCTTGAGTCAAACAAAATTTGCATACAGAAGATAGGTCCATTTGCAACAAATCCGAGTATAACTGAATGAACAGATGAGAGCCATTAAAACCTTAATGTCAAATCCTACAAGACAATTGGATACTCAACAACATATCAAATAAAAGATTCACAAGAATTGTGCCTCCTAAACTTCCTAGAGCAGCATATCAACTAAAGAAAATAATAGAAATACAATACAGAACAACAAAGAGACACTCTATAGACACTCAACAGCTAACACCTTTATGCGGTTTGTGGCACCAAATTGACCTACAAAGTGCTGAACAAGGCCATACATTTTGCAACTTAATGGCAAAAACCAAGGCAGTCAACAAGGCCATAAAGAGCAGCACAATAAATAAACTTAATGGCAACAACCAACAAGCCAACAAGGCAGTCAGCAACACAAAAGATATCACTATCAAGTGCCAAATACCACAAGGCACAAGCCATACATTTTGCAACTATTCCAAATGTTAGGTATTCTCTTTTCATTTCTTTCATTTGCATGACTAAGTGCCATAGGCAAAGTAAAAAAACTATTTAGACTTTGCGAGAGAGAGAAGTGGTAGAAGAAGAAGTACAAGGAAAGAGGAGAAGAAGAAATAGAAGAAGATGTATAATATTTAGTAAGTACTGACCTTGATTGTTGCTATCGGCAGATGGTCGATTGTTTAGTTGAACAACAACTTGTTTTGCAGAGGAAGCTTCTACCAACCTTAGCATGTCAGCATCAAGTCATAATTCTGGGTTCAGATGCTGAAGTTGTGCGACGACGTTCATTGTAATATGTTGTTCCATAGCATCCTTTTGTTCGCTCAACTTTTCCAACATTCTTTGTTGCATCCTCTCTTCCATTTCCTCCATTTTCTGTTGCATCCTCTCATCAGCAGCATTAGAAGAAGATCCAAGATTCCCTATTTTCCCTTTTAAGACAGTCTTGGTAACCCTTTATTCATACAATCTCACGCGACCTGGATATTCAGGTCCCATGACTGATGCAAAAGCGTCAACTGAATGACTGCCATATTCAGTTTCTTGAGTTGATTGTAGTCTCTCCATTTCAACCTACAAACCATAGAGAAAATAGTTTAAGTAAATAAAATTGAATGATTAATTAAGAACAAATAAATAATCACGAAAAACTTTAAATTAGAAATTTCTTACAATTTTACTAATCGTATTGTCATATGAGATGGATATCCTATATAATATATTCTTACAATTTTACGATTTTATCACCATTATCTATGGATACTCTATATAATATATTCAAATCACCGAAAATAGTATTCAAGGTAAGCAAGGTCAAAAGATCAAGAAGGCCATACTAGGAGGTAAAAAACAAAGAATCTACCTTTTTAGAAAAACTATCCAATGCAGAAATAGATGTAGGATAAGGAATTGTGAATAAAAATTATTCAATTAAGATTGTGAGATTCCAAAGTTAATTACGCAATTCGCCTTTCTCAATGAAAAGAAAATTTGACACCTAAAGGATAAGATATCCTAGCCCTAGGTTGAGATTGAGCGGAAATTGGAGATATGATATTTAATTTCACATTGGAATAATTAAAACGTGAACAACATAATATATTGGTTCAACAAATGATCATACAAAATACTATTGATAGTTCTAATACTATATTAATAAAATAAATCATAGGTCTAATTTAACTGCAAAGACAATTATGTTTCACACGTTGTTCCTACGAATGATCATGTTTGAATTCTACCTTCACGTATCTGGTAGAAAAAGCACTTTGTGGAGTGTCATCCAAGAATGCAGTTGGGCATGTTACAGGATAAAATGTTCAAAAGGAACTTACTGATCTTAAAGAAACCTTCAAGCTCAATGGTGACACCTCTCTTAGTCTCTTCAGTGTTGAAATGCACCAGGCTTCTGCTATTTTGCTTGCCTCACTTTCCTTAATTCTTTAGGAATTAGTGATCATAGGTGTTCCAAAAAAATATTTAGAAAACAAGATTAGAAATTTAGGCCCTATGTGTATTGCCAAGAAAGAAAAACCTTTTTTTTGGATAAGGACAAGAGGCACAATAATACTACTCAATTGAAGAGATCAAATCAACATTGGTAATTAGTCATTATTTATCTTTATATTTTGAACATACTAATGTGTAGAGAATGACATCAATTAAGATTTATGTCTAAAAGTAATAACAAACAAGCCTTGTTCAGAACTCTCATTCTAGGAAGTTGTATGAACTCATGAACGAAGTAAGCAGCTCAACACTGCAGGGTTAAGAAGATGAGCATTTTGTTGACCATAGGAAGCTACATATTATAGTTCACATGCTATAAACTAAACAGTGAAAGTTTTGTCCAAATCATACCAATGAACTTACTTCTCCATACGGCACTCTAGGTACTTCTTAGAGAGGTGTTGACAGTTGTCAGATTTATGCCCAGAGGATTTAAGACAATTGAGGTACTTGTTCGTGTCCTGAAAAGGACCAAAAGAAATATGTAAGTATGAATAAAGAATGACATAGACAATCAAGTAGAATACATGAATCCTGCATTATTTCTGTCCACCTAACTTTCTGAAACACAACCTATGGAATGAACTGAGGTGGTTCATAGTCCAATAATAATTAATGAAGAAAAAACCAAGCCGATAACTAATTGTTTGTGGTGTATACTTACAACTTTACGGAGTAAGAATTGCAGAAAACACACAATCTGATATTATATGTTGGATTATGCTTCCTTCTTCAACCTTAAGCCCTCTACTTTGTTTGTTCCAAATATGTACAGCCAAACTTTGGCTTTGAATCTGTCGGAGTTTAGAGAGCAACCATTTCGAGTGAGTCTCGTTCCTCGGCCCAAGAAAGAGACTACTAATCCTAGTCCAATCAACTGGATAAAAAGCCATTGGAGGTAAAATAGTGAAATGGTATCCATCCCTTCCACTTACCCTTGACACAATCCTTGAAACTAAGTAAGGACCATTATGTCCCCATTTATTCCCATCAAATGTAAGAGCAAATTACTCAATGAACTTATACAACAAAGGATGCCCCCTTATCAAGAATCATTACAGCATTATTTAACCTGCTCCAATTTTTTGTTTCAACATCATTTGAGCCCCAATTACATTTCTTAGCTTACCAAAACTCTTCAACACTATAACATCAGTATCTAAATAAATCCCACCAAACTTATACAATAAACCAAGTCTAAGCAAATTTGAGAGGTTTTGACCTATAGAAACTTCCCCTGGATCTATATCAACCCAGTCTTGAGCCAATGTATTAACCCAGTCTTGAGCCAATGTATTTTTAAACAAATAATAATAATCAGCAGAAATTGCAATTACCCTTAATCCTTTCTCAAAGAAAGGCTTTAAAACTTGCATTCCTTTTGGTGAATCCATTGAAGTGGGCATAATTACTAAAAAGCCATTTGGATGTACTTTGAATAAACTCTCAACAGCTAACTGTTCCCTTTCACCAAAAGATTCAATTGAAGAAATCCAAGTCATAAAAAACCTATACTTACAGGAAGTATTGGATGATTACTTTTAGATGCTAAATAGACATTTTCTTGATTGTCATTGCATATAAAACTAGTGAGCCTTTGTAATGGCAGGAGATTCTTTGATAACATGTTAAATAGTTCATTATGTTTCTGCTTGTCTTTCAGTTTGGTGGGTTGAGTCAGCCTCAAGATATTTTTAATGCGATGTACAGTAGGACCTTTTTATAACAATATTCCTATATAATAGTCATTCATTATAATTTTCAGAACCGAATATTATACTATGTATATGTCCTCTATAACAATACTTTACTATAACATCCAAAACAATTCAGACCAAACAAGACTGTTATAAAGAGATTTGACCGTAATATTATTCACTTTAGCTTGAACTTCGGCATCTCACTATTAATATCTCTTCACCTTAATGGTAGTTTCTTTTTCTTTTCAACTTTCAGTATGAAACTTTAATTTGCTCATACATCAAACTTCTTGAACATATTACTTGCAAAAAAATATTTTGACACTATATTTGATATCAAAGGCTAGGAGTCTTTTCACAAGCTTATAATGTAGATGAAATGACATCCGTTATATTTAAAGCATTTGCTTTAATTACTGGCCTACCAAAGAGAACAACTCTAACATGTTACAGTCATAAATCTCGTGAAGATTCTATAGCCAAACTAATAACCCATTTTATTATTACATTTGTTGATACTCTAAGGATTAACACCCCATCTGTCCTAAATGAGTTCACTGCCACCCAGGAGGTCTTTCAAACTATCTCAGAAAGAAATAAAAGCAGATCTTACAGTTTAGCAGGTTCACAAAGCTCCAGTATAATGCCTGAATCCATGCACCAGAACAATTTCGATGGGCAGAGTACACATGTTAGCATTACAAGGTTTAAATCAAAAAATCCTCAAAGTGATTTACCTAACTGATCTCTCTTGAAAAGTCATTGTTAAATTGTCCTATTCTTTATCTTTTTTGGTACATCGAGACAATATCAATTATGCTAATGCTAGTGTGTGCCCTTCAGGCATGCATTTAAACTGTAAATATTCTCTTAAACATTAATAGCTTTTGAGTTAATTAATTACATATACTTAATATCTAAGAATAAAAAAAATAGCATATCATTCTCATTCTAAAAAACAATAAGTGTAAGAGAATAACTTACAGGAATTTTGATATCTAGCTTTTTGGATCCATCTCTTCCGGTAATTCTTGCAAAAAACGGACGAAAGCAAATTGACTGTTCGTTTTATCAAAGATAATTTAATTATCCATGATTCTGTAAATAGCATGTGAGGGTAAATCCTTTTCACTCTATCACAAAGTACAAAGATCCCCCAATTACATAAAAACAAACACTGAGCACGAAAACAATTATCGAATCAACAAAGTACAAATAAGAATACGCAATGCTGATACCTATGAACTCAAGCCCTTCAAAGGATACAAAACCCTTTGAAGAAAACCTTACTTTCTCCCATTCTTTATACACTTAATCAAATTAAACCTAAAAGAGTCTAAATTAAAATAGGATTGAGGGTTTTTCAGGGCATCAGATAGAGAGATGGTGGTATCGAAGTTTTCAGAGAGAGAGATTAAAAATGCCAAACTTCGAGGCCAATATAAGTAAGAATGCAAATTGACTAGTAAAAATCATGAAGTATGAAAAACAAGCTTAGACTTCCATTATACAGAGGATAGAAAAATCAAAAGGAAAGTGATTTAGGGTTTAAGATTTATGCTACATGAGAATCGCAGAGAATGAAAGGAAACTCACAACTTGATTTCGCCAGAGAAAGCAGTAATGGTTAGCCGTAAAAAAAGAGGAAATCGCAAAAGGGAGAGAAGCCTAAAGATATTTATTCTCAATGGAAACCAGATATTCACTACTTTATTTTCTTTGGATGCTAATTTTGAAGAGGAAGAAGAAGATTTTTTTTAGAGAAGCTCGGCGGGTCAGTGAAGAAGATGGCTTAATTGCATTGGGGGTATCGGCCTTGGGGGCATATGATACAGTAATAAAAAAGTTTTTTTATTTTATATTTAGGTTATTAAAATAGTTAAAAAATAAAAAAATAGGGGTTATTTTGGCGGGTTAACAAAATTCGAGGGAAAAATAAAGAGGGAAAAAACCGTTCCAATAGATATTTTACTAAAAAGGCGTTCCAGTAGAGTGTTTTATTGGGGCGGTTTATATAACCGTTACGTCAGATGAATCTATGGGAACGATTTTTTTACAATTTGCAACGGTACTATAGTTAAAGTGTGCTGATATCACCTAAATGCTATTGTAACGGTTGTAACCGTTACCATATAGGTTCTATGGCAACGGTTTTTAAACCGTTGCTAAAATAGTTGTTCCTATAGGCCCATTTTCTGGTAGTGTGAGGTGCAGACCCCCAAACCAAAGAAAGCCAAGACTTCTTCAAAGAAGTCTGCATCTGTGTCTGCTACACCCTCAACTGTAGCCAAGAGAACCAGGTCTACAGTAAAGTCAAAGAAAGTTCAAATTGATGAAGAGGAAGATTGGAGTGCTGATGAAGAAGATGAGACTACTGGAGACAAGGACAATTTGACTAAGTTTGGGAAGTGCACCATTTTTAAGGGGAGATTTCTGAAAGATTTGGAGGAATCTGGAATGGTCTATCTAATGGATAAGTTGGAGGTGCAGGTATGGAAGGGCATGGTCCTTCAGCTAGATGGGAGGTTGGCCAGAAGTGAGATAGTCGAGTTCATGGCCAATGTTGTAATCAAGGATGGTAGGGTCTCTAGCCAAGTGAAGGGAACCAAAATTTCATTTGATGCCATAGAATTGGGAGAAGTGCTTCGGATCCCGTCTGAAGGATATGATGATTACACGTGGCAGAGATGGACCAGCTTGGATACTCTTCCCACTGTTTTACAAATCATCAGAAGCTTCTGTGACAATGAAGAGGAGGCTGAACCAAGGTTTGTCTAAAGTGAGATGAAGCCTCCTCACAAGGTAGTGTTTGAGTTCATTAACAAGTGTGTACTACAAGGAAGGAGAGAAGGCACATAGCAAATTACATGGACTTAGTTCTCATGGAGTGCCTGGACAGTGGAAAGCAGATCAACTGGTCGTACTTCATCATCCAGCTCCTCGACATGGTGGTAAACGGTTCCAAGGCTCATGCCATTCCTTATGGCTTCATCCTCACAATTGTACTTGCTCACTACAAGGTTCCTCTGAAGAAGGCAGAAATGTCTACAGTTAAGGATCACTTGGATAAAACACTCTTCTGGCATGTGACTATGTTGTCAATGTTCCTGATAATGAACCTGGTTCATCCAGGAAGACTCCGGTGAAAAGTAAAGTCAGAGAACTTGTGCAGGAGGGTGGGGCTAAGAATGCAGAAATACTTAGGCTGAAGAACTGCCTGGTTGAGGCTGAACATGAGAGGGATGCTCTCAGAACTGAGCTTTCCAAAGAAAAGGAGAAGAAATAGGGGATTCTTAATAATATTCTATATCTTCTCAAAGCTAAAAACCCAGCCTCCACCCCTTCCCAGCCTTAGTAGTCCAGCCTGTCTTCGACTTTCAGTGACCCAGATTAGGGATATTTCTTGTTTCTTTTGCTCATGATGTTAACTATTTTTATTTCTTCTTATGGATTGTGGTTGAACAATGCTTCTATCAATGAATTCTGTCGCTTTTTCTCTTAATATTGTTTCATTTTCTTTGATAGATTGCATTCTTGGTTTACTATTGATAATTAATCCATTATTGCACTTGCAGTTACCCTAGGGGCCATGAGTAATTATTAAAAAGCTGGGACTTTCATAAATTTGCAACTTTTCGATGATGCCAAAAGGGGGAAAATTGTTATGTGTTATTCTGAACATGTGATATTTATAACCCAATGAACCTGGTTCTTTTATGATAAATGCTCAATACTCTAAAATGTGTTATGTTGGATTAAGTTGGTTACAGGCCTAAGCACAAAGTTTAATGTTGGATTAAGTTAGTTACAGGCCTAAGCATAGAGTTTGTCATCATCAAAAGGGGGGAATTTGTTGGCCCAAGAAATTGAATGGTTTTGAACATTGATAAAGGAACTCAAAGATAAACCAGGTCCATCACTAGAGACATAGACACATGCAGAGTTAAAGGCATGTGAGATGCACATGCAGGAGATTAACGAAATATGCGAATTAAAGAGATATCTCCTGATCGAAAAAATTGAAAAATAATAAGGGGAAGGACTCCTTATTCAGTAAGAACAGAATCAAAGATAAGGAAGGATTCGAGGAGTTGAGATTAACTATAACTCTTCCACCAAGGAAGAGTAGCATCAAAATTCTAGTAAATCTCTTATTTGCTAATCCTATATGTTGTTCAGTGTTCTTATTGTACAGGTACGCACAAAAACAGAAGCAAAACAAGAATTGAGAGCAAAATTAGCAAGGCAATTTTGCAAGCAGTTTGTGTGAGATTTAAGTGTGCGACTCTGAAGCTACTTGGACCAACTAGAAGAACCAGTTTCAACTATTGTCTTTTAGTCTAGTTTACTTGTAGTAGGGATTTCAATTTGTACCTTTTAGCTTTATCTAGAAGCATTTCAAATAGGTACTGAGTGTTCAAGTTATAGCTAATTTGAAGTGTGTCGCAAATAGCTAGAGGCTTATTTTCCACAAAGGGATTAGAGTTAATCCTAGGTTTACAATGAGTTTTTGTAAATGCTGTTATTGGCTCAGTGATTTTAGTGGAGTGTTTGGGAAAATCCTACTGGAAAGTAGATCGTGGTTTTTTCACCTTTTGAGCCAGGTGTTTTCCACGTAAAATCCTTGTGTTCTTTGTTTTTTGTATTTATTCCGCAAACAGTATATGTTGGAACACATAGAAGATCCTAGTCCTTCTATGTAGTGCATTCAAAAATCGGACACCGCACAAATCATCCCCCTCTTGTGTGGTATTGACATTTAAGAACATCACTTGAGGTTGTAGCTATTATTTTCAGTAGACTGCCTTATTTCATTCTGTATTTCCTTTTACTGTCTTTATTATATACTACGTACAGGTTATAGTGTGAGTGACCTGCCTTAGCCTCACCACTACTTGATTGAGGTTAAGTTCCACACTTACAGAGTACATGGGGTCGATTTTACTCATACTACACTCTGCACTTCTTGTACAGATTTTGGCATTAGTCCCAGCTATCCGTGCGGCCTTTTAACTCGGATTCTCTTTGGAGACTCGACGTAATTCTGCTGGTGTCCGTAGAGATTGAAGTCGCCTTCCATTTCCCCTAGTTTACTGTTCTTTTTTGTTAAAGACAATTGTATTTGTTTCAAACCTTGTCTGTAGAAACTCTAGAAGCTCGTGAATAGTGACTCTAGATCAGGGTTGTAATTAGGTATTAAAGTTGTTTATGTTATTTCTCACTCAGTATTAATTACAGTTCGGTTTTAATTGTTTTAACTTCTTGTAATTGATTAAAATTGGCTTAAGATCCTCTAATGTGGCTTGCCTAACAAGTGAAATGTTAGGCGCCATCACGGTCCTGAAGGTGGGAATTTCGGGACGTGACAAGTTGGTATCAAAGCACTAGGTTTCCTAAGTCTCACAAGTCACGAGTAGTCTTAGTAGAGTCTGGAGGATCGGTATGGAGACGTTTGTACTTATGTTCTAGAGGCTATGAAGTTTAGGAACAAATTTCACTTTTATTCTTCTCTGTCGTGTGATTTTATTCTATCATTGCTGATTGAACTCTTCTATTCTTGTTCTTCCACAGATGGTGAGAACACGTGCTACGTCTTCAACTAAAGAACAGCTGGATTCCCCAACGACAGCTCCTATGTGGGGCGTAGGCCGAGACCGAGGCCGTGCCAGAGACCCATCTCAGCCTAGAGCTTGAGCAGCAGCACTAGCAGTGGAGCCTCAGGTGGATTTTGATAAGGAGATTCCATCTCAGACTGTACCTATTGGACCAGCTCAGGTCCCGGAGGTGTTTATCGCCACCTCAGTGCTTCAGGATGCTCTTGTTCGTTTGGTGGGCCTTATGGAGAGTGTGGCCCAGCGGGTACCTTTCCTGTGGCACTAGCCATCTCTCAAGCTGGGGGAGGAGCACAGACTCCCGATACTCACACTCCGGAGCAAATGACTCCCCAGTATCAGACTCAAGTAGCCCCCATAGTTGGGGTAGTTCAGCCAGTTGTTGCGGTACATGCCAGTGATGGACCCGCCATGTCTTCTAAGGATTTATGGAGATTGGAAAAGTTTACTTAGCTCTTTCCAACTCACTTCAGTGGTGCACCTTTAGAGGACCCCCAAGATTATCAATGGAGTCGATTTTATTGTATCTCAAATGACGGGTTCCGCCAAAAAATGATGGAGGGACTATGTGTTGACTAGACTAGCTGGGTCACCTTCTCTCACTTGGGACCAGTTCTCTCAGCATTTCCTTGAGAAGTTCCTCCTTATCATATTGATAGAGGATTACCGTTGGCAGTTTGAGCCTCTCCAGCAGAGCAGTATGACTGTTACTCAGTACGAGATCCATTTTGTGGGTCTAGTCTGTCATGCTCTTATGTTGCTTCCTATATAGAGGGAGAGGATGAGGAGGTTTATTGATGGACTCGCTCACCCTATCAGGCTTCAGGTGGCCAAGGAGACTAGGGGAGAGATTTTTCTAAGACGGCTGCTAATGTTGCCAATCAGATCGAGGTCGTCTTGCACAAGAGAGAGGGCAAGGGTCTGATAAGAGGCCTCGCCATTCTGGTGGTTTTAGTGATGCCTCATCTTGAGGCAGGGGTACTTTTGGTAGGGGCCATCCTTCCAGGACATTCCAGTCGACATTTCAAGGTCCCACAGTTCTTCAAAGAGTCGTGTTACTTATGTACCTCATTCTCGGCAGCCAACTTACAGTACAGGTACGCACAAAAATAGAAGCAAAACAAGAATTGAGAGCAAAATTAGTAAGGCAATTTTGCAAGCAGTTTGTGTGAGATTTAAGTGTGCGACTCTAAAGCTACTTGGACCAACTAGAAGAACCAGTTTCAACTATTGTCTTTTAGTCTAGTTTACTTGTAGTAGGGATTTGAATTTGTACCTTTTAGCTTTATCTAGAAGCATTTCAAATAGGTACTGAGTGTTCAAGTTATAGCTAATTTGAAGTGTGTCGCAAATAGATAGAGGCTTATTTTCCACAAAGGGATTAGAGTTAATCCTAGGTTTACAAAGAGTTTTTTTAAATGCTGTTATTGGCTCAGTGATTTTAGTGGAGTGTTTGGGAAAATCCTACTGGAAAGTAGATCGTGGTTTTTTCACCTTTTGAACCAGGTGTTTTCCACGTAAAATCCTTGTGTTCTTTGTTTTTTGTATTTATTCCGCAAACAGTATATGTTGGAACACATAGAAGATCCTAGTACTTCTATGTAGTGCATTCGAAAATCGGACACCGCACAAATCACCCCTCTCTTGTGTGGTATTGACATTTAAGAACATCACTTGAGGTTGTAGCTATTATTTTCAGTAGACTGCCTTATTTCATTCTGTATTTCCTTTTTCTGTCTTTATTATATACTACGTACATGTTATAGTGTGAGTGACCTGCCTTAGCCTCACCACTATTTCATTGAGGTTAAGTTCCGCACTTACAGAGTACATGGGGTCGATTTTACTCATACTACACTCTGCACTTCTTGTACAGATTTTGGCATTAGTCCCAGCTATACGTGCGGCCTTTCAACTCGGATTCTCTTTGGAGACTCGAGGTAATTCTGCTGGTGTCCGCAGAGCTTGAAGTCGCCTTCCATTTCCCCTAGTTTACTGTTCTTTTTTGTTAAAGACAATTGTATTTGTTTCAAACCCTGTCTATAGAAACTCTAGAAGCTCGTGAATAGTGACTCCAGATCAGGGTTGTAATTAGGTATTAAAGTTGTTTATGTTATTTCTCACTCAGTATTAATTACAGTTCGGTTTTAATTGTTTTAACTTCTCGTAATTGATTAAAATTGGCTTAATATCCTCTAATGTGGCTTGCCTAACAAGTGAAATGTTAGGCGCCATCACGGTCCTGAAGGTGGGAATTTCGGGTTGTGACAAGTTGGTATCAAAGCACTAGGTTTCCTAAGTCTCACAAGTCACGAGCAGGCTTAGTAGAGTCTGGGGGATCGGTATGGAGACGTTTGTACTTATCTTCTAGAGGCTATGAAGTTTAGGAACAAATTTCACTTTTATTCTTCTCTGTCGTGTGATTTTATTCTATCATTGCTGATTGAACTCTTCTATTCTTGTTCTTCCACAGATGGTGAGAACACGTGCTACGTCTTCAACTAAAGAATAGCTGGATTCCCCAGCGACAGCTCCTATGTGGGGCGTAGGCCGAGATCGAATCCGTGCCAGAGACCCATCTCAGCCTAGAGCTCGAGCAGCAGCACTAGCAGTGGAGCCTCAGGTGGATTTTGATAAGGAGGTTACATCTCAGACTGTACCTATTGGACCAGCTCAGGTCCCGGAGGGGTTTATCGCCACCTCAGTGCTTCAGGATGCTCTTGTCCGTTTGGTGGGCCTTATGGAGAGTGTGGCCCAGCGGGTACCTTTCCTATGGCACTAGCCGTCTCTCAAGCTGGGGGAGGAGCACAGACTCCCGATACTCACACTCCGGAGCAAATGACTCCCCAATATCAGACTCAAGTAGCCCCCGTAGTTGGGGTAGTTCAGCCAGTTGTTGCGGTACATGCCAGTGATGGACCCGCCATGTCTTCTAAGGCTTTATGGAGATTGGACAAGTTTACTTAGCGCTTTCCAACTCACTTAAGTGGTGCACCTTTAGAGGACCCCCAAGATTATCAATGGAGTCGATTTTATTGTATCTCAAATTACGGGTTCCGCCAAAAAATGATGGAGGGACTATGTGTTGACTAGACTAGCTGGGTCGCCTTCTCTCACTTGGGACCAGTTCTCTCAGCATTTCCTTGAGAAGTTCCTCCTTATCATATTGAGAGAGGATTACCGTTGGCAGTTTGAGCCTCTCCAGCAAAGCAGTATGACTGTTACTCAGTACGAGATCCATTTTGTGGATCTAGTCCGTCATGCTCTTATGTTGCTTCCTATATAGAGGGAGAGGATGAGGAGGTTTATTGATGGACTCGATCACCCTATCAGGCTTCAGGTGGCCAAGGATAGTAGGGGAGAGATTTTTTTAAGACGGCTGCTAATGTTTCCAAGCAGATCGAGGTCGTCTTGCACAAGAGAGAGGGCAAGGGTCTGATAAGAGGCCTCGCCATTCTGGTGGTTTTAGTGATGCCTCATCTTGAGGCAGGGGTACTTTTGGTAGGGGCCATCCTCCCAGGACATTCCAGTCGGCATTTCAAGCATCCCACATTTCTTCAAAGAGTCTTGTTACTTATGTACCTCATTCTCGGCAGCCAACTTATAGTGCACCGCCAGCTACTATTAGTGCACCTCCTATTTAGATTTATTACCGTGCTTATCTGGCTCGTTTGGGTAAAGTCTAAGTTTCAGCAGCCATAGCACGAGGATGGGTGTTTTGGGTGTGGTAGTTTTGGGCATATCAGGTGGACCTGTCCAAGATTATTGGGCGGCACGCCACAGTAGAGTTCTCATGCCATAATTCCAGCACCGGTTGCAACACTGCTAGCTATGCCAGCTAGAGGCAGGGTTCAGGCAGCCGGAGGTGGAGGTTAGGTCATTAGAGGTAGAGGACAGACCGCTAGAGGTGGAGGTCAGGCCGCTAGAGGTGGAGGTCAGGCCGCTAGAGGTGGAGGTCAGCAAACTAGAGGTCGACCTAGAGATATAGTTCAGAGTGGTGGGGCCCAACCCCACTGTTATGCTTTCCAAGCCAGGCCTGAGGCTGAATCATCAGACGCTATTATCACAAGTATTTTCTCAGTTTTCCATAGAGATGCTTCAGTTCTATTTGATTTGGGCCCTACTTATTCCTATGTGTCATCATACTTTGCTTCATATTTGGTGGTGCCTCGTGATTCTTTGAGTGCTCATGTGTATGTCCACACATGTAGGAGATTCTATTGTAGTAGATTGTGTCTATCGTTCGTGTATGGTTACTATTGGGAGTCTTGAGACTAGCGTAGACTTCTACTTCTCGATATGGTTGACTTTGATGTCATTTTGGGTATGGATTGGTTGTCACCTTATCATGCTATATTGGATTTTCACGCCAAGACGGTGATCTTAGCCTTGTCGTCGTTTCCCCGATTAGAGTCGAGATGGACTTTTGGCCATTCTACCATCACATTTATCTCTTATGTGAAGGCTTGTCATATGGTCGAGAAGGGGTGTCTAGCTTATTTTTCTTATGTTCGCCACCTGACAGGGATACTGACTTCTATATTGGTTTGGCTCCGGGCACTCAGCCCATCTCCATTCCACCATACCATATAGCTCCTCCAAAGTTGAATGAATTGAAGGAGCAGTTGCAAGATATTCTTGATAAGGGCTTCATTAGACCTAGTGTCTCACCCTGGGGTATATTTGTATTGTTCGTAAAGACGAAGGATGGATCGATGAGGATGTGCATAGATTATTGGCAGTTGAACAAAGTCACCATCTAGAACAAGTATCCATCGTTGAGGATTGATGACTTATTTGATCAGCTTCAGGGTGCCAAGGTGTTTTCGAAGATTGATTTGAGTTCTGAATACCATCAGTTGAGGATTAGGGCATCTGATGTCCCTAAGATAGCTTTTCGGACTCGGTACGGGCATTATGATTTTCTAGTGATATCCTTTGGGTTGACAAATTCCCCAACATCATTTATAGATTTTATGAAACAAGTGTTCAAGACCTATTTGGATTCCTTTGTGATTGTGTTTATTGATGATATCTTGATCTACTCCCATAGTCGAAAGGAGCACGAGCAGCATCTTCGGATTGTACTTCAGACTCTGAGAAACAGCCAGTTATATGCTAAGTTTTCAAAGTCCGAGTTTTGGTTGGATTAAATCGCTTTCTTGGGGCACGTAGTATTGGTAGAGGGTATTCGAGTATCCTAAGAGGATTGAAGCAATTCAAAACTTTCCTAGACCCACTTCATCCACGGAGATCCGGAGTTTCATAGGTTTAGCAAGTTATTACAGTCGATTTCTGGAGGGGTTCTCATCTATAGCACCCCCATTGACCAGGTTGTCCCAGAAGGGTTCCTCGTTCAGATGGTCAGATGAGTGTAAGGTGAGCTTTCAAAAGCTCAAGACTTCTTTGACTACATCGCCAATGTTGTGTTCAGGATATTACACGGTATTCTATGATACATCTCATATTGGAATTGGTGGGGGTACTGACGCAGGATGGCAAGGTGATTGTATATGCATCACGGAAGTTGAAGGTTCATGAGAAGAATTACCTTGTTCATGACTTAGAGCTGGCAGTCATTGTTCATGCGCTGAAGATATGGAGGCACCATCTTTACGGTGTTTTGTGTGAGATTTTCACGGATCATCGGAGTCTTCAGTATTTTTTCAAACAAAAGGATCTCAATATGAGGCAGAGGAGGTGACTGGAGCTATTGAAAGACTATGATATCACCATCTTATATCATCTCGGGAAGGCCAATGTGGCGGTCGACACCTTGAGTAGAAAGGCAGCAAGAATGGGCAGCGTTGCATACATTCCAGTCGGTGAGAGATCATTTTCATCAGATGTTTAGGCCTTGGCCAATCAGTTCATGAGGTTGGATATTTCAGAGCCCAGTCGTGTTCTACCTTGTACAGTCGCTCGGTCTTTCTTATTTGAGCGCATCAGGGAGCGGAAGTATGATGACCTTCATTTGCTTGTCCTTAGAGACATAGTGTGGCACGGTGGTGCAAAGAAGGTTTCTGTTGGAGATGATAGAGTTTTGAGGATGCAGGGTCATATTTTTGTGCCCAATGTAGATGTACTTTGAGAGTTGATTCTTGATGAGGCCCACAACTCCTGACATTCTATTGATCCGATGGCCACCAAGATGTATCAGGACTTGCAGCAACATTATTAATGGAGGAGGATGAAGAAGGATAGAGTGGCATATGTAGCTCGATGTCTAAATTGTCAGCAAGTAAAGTATGAACATTAGAGATCTGGTGGCTTGCTTTAGAAGATAGAGATTCCTGAGTGGAAGTGGGAGCATATCACTATGGATTTTTTGTTGGACTCCCACGAACTCAGAGGAAGTTCGACACGGTGTGGGTTATTGTGGACAGGATAACCAAGTAGCTCATTTCATTCCTGTAGCAGTTACCTAATCTTCGGAGCGGTTAGCTGAGATCTATAACTGGGGGATTGTATGTCTTCACGGTGTGTCCGTGTCTATCATTTTTTATCGAGGTACGCAGTTCACCTCACACTTTTGGAGAGCAGTACAGCATGATTTGGGCATGCAGGTGGAGTTGAGCACAGTGTTTCATCCTCAAAAGGACGGTAAGTCCGAGCGCACTATTTAAATATTGGAATATATGCTTCGCGCTTGTGTTATAGATTTCGGAGGTCCATGGGATCAGTTCTTTCCACTTGCGGAGTTTGCATATAACAACAGCTACCAGTTGAGCATTCAGATGGCTCATTATGAGGCAATATACGGGAGGCAGTGTCGATGGCCAGTTGAATGGTTCGAGCCGGGGGAGGCTCGGTTGCTAGGTATAGATTTTGTACATAATGCCTTGGATAAGGTTAATATTATTCAGGACTGAATTCGCATAGCTCAATCCAGGCAGAATAGTTATGCCAACCGTCGAGTTCTTGATGTTGCATTCATGGTCCGAGAGAGAGTATTGCTTCGTGTTTCACCCATGAAGGGTGTGATGAGGTTCGGAAAGAAGGGAAGATTGAGCCCTAGGTACATCGGACTCTTTGAGATTCTGGAGAGAGTGGGTGAGGTGGTTCACAGGCTCGCATTGCCACCAAGTCTATCAGTTGTTCATGCGGTGTTCCATGTGTCCATGCTCCGGAAGTATCACGGTGATCCATCCCATGTGTTAGATTTCAGCTTAGTCCAATTGGAAAAGGATTTGAATTACGAGGAGGATGACTTTGTTAAAAACTTATAAAATATGAAATTTTGCCTTAAAAATTCATTTGAGTTGACTTTGGTCAAATATTTGAGCAAATGGACCCGTATATGTGTTTTAACTATCTCGGTGGGTCTGTATCGTGATTTGGGACCTGGGCGTATGCCCAGAATAAAATTTGGAGGTCCCTAGCACGAGTTATTGATTTTTTTTTAAATTGAAAGTTTAAAGGTTTAATGATTTTAAAGAATTGACCGACGTTTGAATTCATTTATACTGAGTCCGTATATTGGTTCTGGAACTCGATATAGGTTCATTACTATATCTATGACTTGTCTATCAAAGTTGGTGAGAAACGGAGTTGGTTTGACGTGATTCGGGCATCCGGTTGTTAAAATAGAAGTTCATGAGTTTTCTTGAAAATTCCCTTTGATTTGATGCTCAATTTGTAGTTCTAGATGTTATTTTGGCGATTTGATCGTCTGAGCAAGTTTGTATAATGTTTCTAGACTTGTGTGCATATTTGGTTTAGAGCTCTGAGGCCTTGGGTGAGTTTCGAATATGCTACGGAGTGGTTTAGACTTAGAAAACTCAACTGGTGTTCCGCAATTTCTGGTTCTGGTCTCAGATCTCGCAATTGTTCGCATTTGTGAACATCCCAAATCCTGTCAGGATCGCATTTGCGTGCAACTTCTTCGCATTTGCGAAGAGTGCCTGGGACAGCGAGAATTCGCATTTGCAATCAGGAGGTCGCAATTGCGGGGAGGCTAGTGTTCGCATTTGCGAACATTTCATTGCAAATGCGGTGAAAGCAAAGGTGCGCATACTTCGCATTTGCGAGGTGTTCTTTGGATTTGTTGCGAACCCCTAGTCGCAAGTGCGACATCTGCAATTGAACAAATAGGAGTTAGACGGGATTTTTGTTCATTCTTAATATTTTCAAAAGTAGAAAACCCTAGAGGCGATTTTCAAAGAACTCTTCTTCCCCAATTCATTGGTAAGTGATTCTAACCTATTTTCTTTCAATTTTTCATTACATTTCATAAGATTTCAACCTAAAATCTAGTGTTTTCATGGTGGAAATTGGGGGTTTGGGTAGAATTAGGAATTTTGATAAAAATTGGGAATTATACCTCAAATTGAGGTTGGATTTCAAAACAAATTACATAACCCGGCTCCGGGGTGAATGGAAACTCGAGTTTTGGTTCGAATTTCGGGTTTGGACCAAGCGAGCTCAGGAGTTGAATTTTGTTGACTTTTTCAATAATCACCTAAATTGAATCTTTTGCAATCGTGGGTAGTTCTTAAGGCTTAATGTGAATTATTTGGTTGGTAATTTTCTTGAAAGAAAAAATTGTGGTTGAGCTTTGAGTTGATCTTTGGAGCGAGGTAAATATTGAGTTTAACCTTGACTTGAGGGAATTAGGAACCTTGAACTATGTGTTAGGTGAATTTCATGTCTTGCGACGTATATGCGAGATGGCGAGTGCTTGTACGATGCCGAATTACTTATTTTTCTTGATTTTTCGTTTTTCCTTAATTCCCCTTCCCTACTTTAACTGTTATGTGCTCTAGATGTCTTCCATGCTTTAACTAGGGGTGGGCATAAAATCTGAAAAACCAAATTCCGAACCGGACCGAATTGATTCGGTATTTCAGTTTTCAGTATTATATTTTTGGTATTTCGGTATTACAATACGGTCCTCAGTATTAGGATCTTGAAATTTCGGTATACCGAAATACCGAATTACCAAATTTTTAAAGCCTTTTTTTTTAAAGTTGGACCTCTACCCAGCACCCCAGCCCAAAAACTTTTAACATATTTCAGCCCACTGCCCAGCGCCCCAGCCCAAAATCGTATCTGACACTAAGAACCATAGAAAGATAAAAAGACCTGGGGTCATGGTTCTCTCAACACTAGTCCTAGTGTTGTTTCATGTATTTGTTGATGCTGTCCAGAACCAGAGGAAGACTTACATAATCCACATGGATAAGACCAGCATGCCTACTTATTTTGATGATCATACTCTGTGGTATGACTCATCTTTGAAGTCAGTATCCAAAGGCGCCAACATGCTTTACACCTACAACAATGTCATCCATGGCTACTGAACACAGCTAACAGCTGGTGAAGCCAAATCACTTTAACAGCAACCTGGAATTCTCTCGGTCCACGAGGAAGTGATATACGAGCTTTATACCGCTCGATCCCCTACATTTCTGGGACTTGAAGGACGTGAAAGTAAATTATTTTTTCTTCAAGCTGAAACAAGGAGTGAGGTCATTATTGGTGTGATGGATACTGGTGTTTGGCCTGAATCAAAAAGTTTTGATGACACTAGATTAGGTCCAGTCCTTATGAGCTGGAAGGGTGAGTACCAACTTGGCAAGAACTTCAAAGCATCAAGATGGAAGGGTGAGTGCCAACTTGGCAAGAAATAGAATATGTACCTGACATATAACTTCAACAGTTTCTGAACGGACCTATTTGGGTAAGCATTTGGCTTAGGAACATTACCTTTGATTCTTTAAAATATAGTGATTGTGAGATAACAACCATACAAAGAGAACGAACAAAATATTGGAGGAGAGTTGAAAACGTTCAGTAGTTGTTCTGTTAGCTTGTCACTACCTCACTGGAGCCTCCATATATTAGCGAATATTAAACTGAAACCATACCGAAACCGTACCGAACCAAAATATTAAATACCAAACTGTACCGAAATATTTTAGTACAGTATTTGGTATACACAAATGATAAATCGAATACCGAAATACCGAACCGAAATACCGAATGTCCATCCCTAGCTTTAATTGCTGCTGGTTAATCATTGTTTCTCATGTTATAAATGTTAGACCTCTTCATGCTTTCATGACTTGCTTCTATTTGCCTTAACTGATGTACTTGAACTTTCTAATTATCATTTACCGAACTTGACTTGTTGTGTAGTACTACCTATGTGAATTTCCATGTTGTTCAATGTTCCTTTTGTTTCATCTTGGTGTTTATTGATCGTAAAGGTTCTTGTGATTTGAATTATTGATTGACTGTGGACATTGAGTATTTGGTACTGATATGGTAGGATCGGGTTGCACGCCGTAACAGGTGTAATTAAGGTGGATTGATATGGTGGAACAAGGTTGAATTATGATACTGATGTTGATATATGTGTGATTGGGTTGCATACTGCAACAGGTGGAATAAAGGTGGATCGTTACGGTGAAACAAGGATGAATTATGATGATGATGATATTGATATATGGTGGGATCGGGTTGCGCGCCGCAACATATATATATTATTTATTGTTGTTAATATTGTTACGGTGAAAAAAGGGAGGATTATGTGTTGTACGGTGGGATCAGGATGCGCGCCACAACAACCAATGTGTTTCTATTTCCTTGAGTTGTGTTGATTTTCGGTATTTTCATCTGAACTCTAAGCATTGGTAAATTCTGAATGTCAGTGGCTTATTTCTTGAGGTTGTAGCTATTATTTTCAGTTGACTGCCTTATTTTGTTCTGTATTTCCTTTTTTGTATTTATTATATACTGCGTACAGGTTGTAGTGTGAGTGACCTGCCTTAGACTCGCCACCACTTCATCGAGGTTAGGCTCGGCACTTACAAAGTACATGGGATCGGTTGTACTCATACTACACTCTGCAATTCTTGTGCAGATTTTGGCATTGGTCCCAACTGTTCGTGAGGCGTTTTAGCTTGGATTCGCTTTGGAGACTCAAGGTAGTTCTACTAGAATCCGCAGACCTTGAAGTCCCTTCCATTTCCCCTAATTTACTGTTCTTTTTCGTTCAAGACATTTGTATTTCTTTCAACCCCAGTTTGTAGACACTCTAGAAGCTCTAGAATTGTGACTCCAGATCCGGGTTGTAATTAGATATTAAAGTTGTTTATGTTATTTCGCACTCAGTATTAATTGTAGTTCGGTTTAATTGTTTTTACTTCTCGTAATTGATTAAAAATGTCTTAAGATCCTCTAACGTTGGCTTGACTAGCAAGTGAGATGTTAGGCGCCATCACGATCCCGAATGTGGGAATTCTGGGTCGTTACATAAAGGAAGAAACTAAAGAGAACCACAATGATCATATACGGACAACAATTGCTAGAACAAGGAAGAACAAAACAACAAGAAATGTTCCCACCAAAACTATTTGCAACATAAGATAAACAATAAGAATCAGAACGAGGTACCGCTTCGTGTACAATAAAAATCACAACTGAGGTACCACCTTGCATAAATCAAGAATCGCAGCAGAGGTACCACCTCGTTTTAACATTTCTCAAATTCAATCACAATCTTTCCTTATACCGCCGCGTGAGCCTTACATTTAAATAGGTTTTGAAAATAGTTTTCTCGAAATAGGTACAGGCACTTTAGCCCACCTTATGACACCGCGTGGCTTCACCTATTTCCCTTACAAGCAACTCACACATAAGTCTCACCTTATACCGCTGCATGCACATTAATCCCTAGCCTTATACCGTCGTATGCGCGTCAATATCACATCATAATAACAAATCGAACCACAAGAAACAATATCAATATTTCCACGACAATAGCCAATGGATCCACCACAACGTGTACAAGAATATCAAAAATAACAATGAATTTGAAATTCTCAACAAGAAAGATATCTCAACAATTATCAACTTCGCCTCAAAGTGATACGACTTTCACAACTTCAACACCAATAACTCAACAATGAGAATGTGTCATGACCCCAAATTTTCACCTTAGGATGTCGTGATGGAACATAGTCACGAAGACTAGGTAAGTCTAACACATGATGTTTTAGTAATAACATTAAACTATTTAATTATTTATCATAAATAATTAAATGGCATACATAGCCGCAAGCGGCCAATAGTAGACATTTCCCAAAATCAGTAGTACAGAGTCATAAGCACTACTAAAACAAACTAGATGTCACGACCCCAAATCCAAGCCAGTCGTGATGGCGCCTATCATGGAACTAGGCCAGCCAAAACCCAACTCGAGTCATAATAAGCTTCCTTTTTACATTTATAAAATAGATAAATCTATACTGAACATTTAAATACAACTCCCGAGAACCCGGAGTCACGGGTCATGAGCATATACATAAATATACAACTCAACGGAAATAAATTCTATAATATTAAACAAGAGAGGGAGCAGGACTGCGGACGCATGCAGCCACCTTGCAAATCTCCAAGGATCTCTGGAACAGATAGACAGCTCACCCTGCCCTGACTCCTGAATCTGCACACAAGGTGCAGGGAGTAATGTGAGTACGCCAACTCAGTAGTAATGAAAATAAATCAGGTCTGAGCAGCAAGAAACTCATAAAATCGATGTCATCAAATCACAAGAGGCACAACCTTTCTTTCCAACAGTATAACATAGATATGTGAAATCATCATGTCTCAAAATCATCTTCATAATTATCCTTTAAGGAATGTATATTTTTCAACAAATTCAACCGAAAAGTTTTGTATAAAAATGAAATGAATCATATAGAGGCCCCTCGGGCAAAACATATTTCATAAGCTCAGAGTGAGAGTAGTAAATCATTAGTGGCCCCTTGGGCAAAACATATATCATAATCAGCCCCTCGGGCAAAACATATATCATAATCAGCCCCTCGGGCAAAAACATATATTATAATCAGCCACTCGGGCATGCCTCACAGTCACTCATAATCAGTCACTCAGCACCTCACAGTCACTCATGCCTCTCAATCACTCGTCACTCGGCACTCGCACTCAGTAGGTACCTACGCTCACTGGAGGTGTGTACAGACTCCGTCTTCGGAGGGGCTCCTTCAGCCCAAGCCCTAATATCAAGCCATCTCGTGGCGTATCATATCCTTACAATCAGGCCCTCAGCCTCACTCAGCACCTCACCATCACTCTGGCCCTCGGCCACACTCAGCAGAACCAGTCGAAAGGCCTCTCGACGAATCAGTAAAAATAGGGTACTCAACCCAAAACATTAGTTTAAATCTCAAAGTGGTATAAATCAGGATGAGTTTCAAATAAAACAGTATGCACAATGATACTGAGTAAAATCATCAACAATTAGTGAAGAAAACAGAACTAAAAAAAGCCCTCAAAGGGTCTAAACAGATCGGCACGAGGCCCCAAACACGGCTTATAGCCCAAATATTTCACAAACCTTTAGAACATAATTTAACATAAGGTTTTGAGTAAATATACAACTCATTAGTTATCGCGGAGAGGACCTAGTCCAATCCAAAGATCAGTACGCGCCACATACTCGTCATTCGACATGTGCACCATTCCAAAATCAGTGAGAAAATAATGCAGTCCGGGGTTCCATACCCTCAGGACAAGATTTATCACCATTACTTACCTCTACCGGGCCACAATACTAGTCTGCTATGCCTTTGCCCCTAAAATTGGCTCCTGATTGCTTTGAATAAGCCAAAACCAGTTAACATTATCAATATATACTCAAGGAACACAACCCAATCAAAATTATCAATTTAATCAAAAATCTCGAAATTCGACCAAACCCGAGCCCTGGGCCCACATCTCGGAATCCGATAATTTTTACATCACTAGAAACCTCGTCCTCTCCCGATTCTATACATACCGCGCGCCCCTTTAACTCTACGCGATCGCAAACAAGACCACGCGATTGCACTACCCAAACACTCATACTCACGCGATCGCAAACCATTCCACGCGATCGCGATTAACAAAAATCCTGCCTCACCAATTAACCCTACGTGATCGCAAACATCCTCACGCGATCGCGTGGAAGGAAACCAGAACCTTACACCAGCAGCAATCTGCCCAGATTTCAAGCCAAAAGTTGGTCCATTAACCATCTGAAACACACCCGAGGCCCTCGGGACCTCAACCAAACATACCAACATATCCCATAAAATCATTCAAACTTAGTCGAGCCTTCGAAACACCAAAAACAACACTAAAACACCAAATTCACATCAAAATCAAGCCTAAGAACTTTGAAACTTCAAAAATTCGCCAACTACGCTGAAACCAACCAAAACACCTCCGATTAACCTGAAATTTTGTAGACATATCCAAAATGACATTATGAAACTGTTCCAACTTCCGGAATTCCATTCCGACCTCGATAGCCTATTTTCCACTGCCGACCGAAAATCGCCAAAAACTAACTTTCGCCAATTCAAGCCTAATTCTACACCAGACATCACAAAAATATTCTGAACACACTCCTAATTCCCAAATCACCTAACGAAACTATTCGGGCCATAAAATCAGCATTCTGAGGTCGTTCACCAATAAGTCAACTCTCAGTTGACTTTCTCAACTATTAGGCTACCTTGAGAGACTAATTGCCTCAATGCTCACCATGACCACTCTGAATCTGAACCAACCGACCCAACACACATAAATGAAGTTGAACCACATAAAATGAAGCAGAAACGGGGGAAACGAGGCTAAATTCTTGGAACGACCGGCCGGGTCGTTACACTAGAATTTCTAAACACAATATTGGTTTGAATTACAATTTAACAGTAGTATAATTTAGTGAGATGATGACTCCGAGGCCTGTGAACGTCAAGTAGGTATACCTTGAAGTCTCCCACCGCACAAATGCAACTCTCAACAACACGATCAAAACACCTGGATCTGCACAAAAATATGCAGAAGCGTAGCATGAGTACACCACAATGGTACCCAGCAAGTATCAAGCCTAAACTCTGTAGAATAGTGACGAGGCCGATTCAAGACACCTACTAGACATAGAAACTTGTTCAAGATATACATAAGCTAAAAATGAAAAGAACATCAATGTAAGACCAACAGCAAAAAGATTATTGATTTACAACTAACAATGAAGTAATAGAAACACAAATAGCAGCAAGTAGTAAACAAGTAATAAAGAAACAACATAATCAGAACAGCGATGAGATGTAAATAAACTCAAATAAGTGAAAAAAATGGATGATAACTAAAATAGTCAAATCACTCCCAACACATGGACATACAACAAGAATTACCCTGATGCACCCCACCTCATAAACCACAAGTCATGAATCACAATTTCCAAATCTTACACATATGGCACATCGTGCCCACAATAACAATCACATTCGCATGGCGAAGCCCACGTGCTACCATGTACTTTGCCACCGTAACAAATATCAATCTGGATGAACAAGAGATATATTTAAATACCATAAAACATAATAACAATCTTGAATAAAGTAAGGTGTCAAATAAAATAATGAGTTTATTTTAAAAATCAGGTAAAGTAAAATAATATACAATTTGTACAAAATAGAGTATAAAATGGGTTTAGCTTAGAAATCAATAAAACTGAGTAAAAGTATCATTTTTAAACAAAGCAAACATAAGTTAAATTAAGGAATTAAATATAGAATTTTTTAAAGAGAAACATGATAACAATTTTAAGTAGCGTAAACATCTAATAGTGTGATGGGTATAATTTGAGTACCCAATTATAATGAAAGTGTGATAACCATTTAGAATAATAAGGCATCGAGTGGCATAACGAGTCCTATCTTAAGAGGCACATAGAATAAATCATGTTAATAATTCTTTTATTTAAACCATTATGTAACCAACAGCTCAACAAAATATGATCTAGTGACTCCATACAATTAAATTCATGTTGAAAATCAATTCACCAAATTATAACGGAGGCACGGATTGGAATATTAAATAAACACAATAAATCACGTAGAATGCATGACTCACACAAGAAACCACAATCATTCCAACACCAAGATAACAACTGTAACGACTTTGCCGATTGTTCCATGAGATTTTCCCCGTTCCCCTTTTTCTTCTTTATTGTATGTTGCTTAGCCTATTTATGTTGTGTTTGGTCGGTTGGTTCGGGTTCAGAGTAGTCGTGGCGAGAACTGAGACACTTAGTCTCTTAAAATAGCTTAATAGTTGAAAACGTCAACTGGGAGTTGACATATTGGTAAACGACCTCGGAATGTAGAATGGCTTGGATAGCTTCGTTAGGTTATTTGGGACTTAGGAGTGTGTTCGGAATGAAGTTTTTATGTCCGGGGTAGAATTAGGCTTGAATTGGCGAAAGTTAGTTTTTGGCGATTCCCGATCAATAGTGGAAAATAGGCTATCGGGGTCGGAAGAGAAGTCTGGTAGTTGGAGCAGGTTCATAATGTCATTTTGGATATGTGTGCAAATTTTTAGGTCAATCGGACGTCTTTTGGTTGGTTTCGGCATCATTGGCGGAATTTAGAAGTTTCAAAGTTCATAGGCTTTAATTTGATGTAATGTTGGTGTTTTTGCGTTGTTTTTGGTGTTTTGAAGGCTCGACTAAGTTTGAATGATGTTATGGGGTGTATTGGTAGGATTGGTTGAGGTCCCAGGGGCCTCGGGTGTATTTTGAATGCTCAAACGGGCACTTTTGGTCTTTGGGAGATTGCTGGTTTTCTGGTGTTTTAGAAGCAGTGGTTTGTTCATTGCGATCGTGTGAGTTCATCCGCGATCGCATAGAGTAAATTTTGAGGTAGGAAGATTTTTTCTATGCGATCGTGTAATGAGGTTTGTGATCGCATAGGTTGGGCAGCCAGAATAGTGCAGTCGTGTGGTTCCTTGTGCGATCGCGTAGAAGAAAAGGGGGCGTATGAGGTTGTTGCAATTGTTCTTCGCAACCGCGTGAATGGGTACGCGATCGCATAGGACAGGGATTCGAAGCTTCGCGATCGCGTGGGGAATGGTGCGATCGCAATGGGTAAAATTTGAAGGCAGTAAGTTTGTTCTTCGCGATCGCGTGCATGGTCCCGCGATCACAGTGAGTTAAGATTTAGTGTTGTGCAGAATGTTGTAAAAGGCCATTTTTGCGAGTTTAGTTTATTTTTCCTCCATTGTTGAACAAGTTTGGAGCTCTTTGAGAGGGTTTGAAGAGGAAATCAAAGGGAATCACTTGGAGGTAAGATTTCCGACTTCATAACTCGATTCTATGTCGTTTCTAAGTAACTAAACCGGAAATTTATTGAATTTAAACCCAAAATTGGGGAGGTTAGGTGCATGAGAATTGGAAATTTCTTTTGACGATTTGAGTGGGAAATTGTGGCCCGATTTTGGTGTAATTGGTATGTATAGAATCGTGGGAGGATGAGGATTCTAGTGATGTAAATTTTATAGAATTCCGAGACGTGGGCACGGGGCTCGGGTTTGGCCAATTTCGAGAATTGTGCCTAAACTTGATGGTTTTCGTTTGATCCTTGTTCATTTAGCGTATATTGATGATATTAATCTAGTTTTGGTTAGATTCGGAGCAATTGGGAGCCGATTTGAGGGGCAAGAGCATCACGGATTAGTATTGTGGCCCGGTAGAGGTAAGTAATGGCTATAAATCTTGTCCTGAGGGTATGAAACCCCTGATTTCGTATTTTCTCACTATTTTTAGAATGGCGCACATTTCAGATGACGAGTATGTGGCGTGCAGTGATTTTTGGATTGGACTTGGTCCTCTCTGCGGCAACTATTGAGTTGAGTATTTTTACTCTAAATCATATGTTAAATTGTGTTCTAAAACTATTGATATATTTGGGCTATAAGTCGTGCTTGGGGCCTCGTGCCGACTTGTTTAGACCCCTTGGGGGACTTTTACTGTTATTTCCCTCACTGTTTTGACTTATGATTTACACTCAGCCATGTTATGTTTAAATGATTTCGAAACTCAGCCTTATTTACACTATTTTGAGATATAAAATGATGTTTTGGGTCGAGTACCCTGTTTTACTGATACGCCCGAGGGGATTTTGAGAGTTTCTGATTGAGTGAGACCGAGAGCCTGATTATGAGGATATGATATGCCACGAGGTGTCTTGATATTAGCGCTTGGGCTGAAGGAGCCCCTCCGGAGTCTGTACACACCCCCAGTGAGCGAAGGTACCTACTGAGTGCGAGTGCCGAGTGACGAGTGATTAGAAGGCATGAGTGACAGTGAGGTTGCCCGAGAGGCTGATACTGAGTGACTGTGAAGTATGCTGAGTGATGTTCTGCCCGAGGGGTGAATTATGATTCATGGTTTGTCCCGAGGGGCTACTTATGACTTATTTCATTTTACACTAAATTCTTCTGGTATTTTTATTTCTAATATTGTTGGAAAACACATTTTCAAAGGATTTTACTGAAGTTGTCTTTTAAGGCATGTTGATTTCAGATATATATATATATATATATATATATATATATATATATGTATGTGTACACTGTTGGAAAGAAAGGTTGTTCATATTGTGAACTGATGATATGATTTTTATGTGTTTCTTACTTCTTAGACTTGATTTATTTTCATTACTACTGAGTTGGCGTACTCACATTACTCCTTGCATCCCTGTGTGTAGATACAGGTGCTGATACCGACGTTAGTCATCTATTTTCGTACAGATCCGGAGTCGAGATATAGAGGCAATGTTCTGCGTCCGCAGCATCTCTATTTTTCCCTCTCTTATTTTGTACCTAGTTCTTCGTTCCAAGGTTTTGTATTATAATAGTAGACTTTTTGGTATATTCCTTAGATGCTCATGACATGTTGACTCTAGATCTCGGGGATGGTTTTAGACTGTTTAAACTGTTTGTTTTGCTTAATAGATTCAGTAATTTATTTACGTCTATGAAATGTTGAAAATGGTTGGGATTTTTGGAAAGAAACTGCAATTATGTGATTTTTGGCTAGCCTAGTTCCATGATAGGCGCCATCACAGTCGGTTTAGGATTTGGGGTCGTGACAAGTTGGTATCAGAGCCAAGGTTACATAGGACTCAACGGTCATGAGCAGGTTTAGTAGAGTCTTGTGGATCGGTACGGAGACGTCTGTACTTATCTTCAAGAGGCTGCGGAACCCTTAGGAAAAATATCATTTTTCTTGAATTCTGTTGTGCCATTTTGTTGACTCTGGGAATCTAAACTTCTGTTGTTTCATTCTCTCACAGATGGTGAGGACTCGTGCTACCGATCACGGTGATCAAGAGATATTCAGAGGGAGTGTCATGTATCTCGCTAGGGTGCGGGCAGGGGCACAGCTCAGTCATCCAGTCCTGCAACTGCTACATCATCAGCACACCATCCAGCTCGAGGCTCTCCAGCACCAGTAGGGCGTGGTGCAGCTAGGGGTGGTGCGCAGAGTTCAGAAGGCCCCAGCCGATTATATACTATGAGTGGCCGTCAAAGTGCAGAGGCTTCTCCGGATGTTGTCACGTGTATATTGACTATCCAATATCATGATGTGTATGCTCTTATTGATCTCGGATCCTTTTTGTCCTATGTTACTCCTTATGTTGCTATGGAATTCGGGATAGAACCGGAACAACTTCATGAGCAGTTCTATATATCTTCTCTGGTTGGCGAGTCTATTACGGCAGTGCGGGTTTATAGATATTGTGTTGTCACGGCACGTGGTCCGGATACCATGGCCAATCTCATTGAATTGGGGATGGTTTATTTTGATGTAATAATGGGAATGGATTGGCTTTATTCATATTTTACCAAACTCGATTGCTGAATTAGAATTATGAGGCTTGAATTTCCTAGTGAGACAGTTGTTGAGTGGGAAGGTAATAATGTGATGCCAAAAGGTAGGTTTATTTCTTACCTTAAATCCACGAAGATGATCAAAAGGGGGTGGATTTATCATTTGGTCTGGGTTACGGACCTCGATGATGAGGCACCTACCCTTGAATATGTACCAATTGTGAATGAATTCCCCGATGTCTTTCTGGATGAGCTCTCTGGGATTCCACCAGATAGGGAGATACTTTGGGATTGATGTAATGTTAGGCACGCAACCTATATCCGTTCGTCCTTATAGAATGGCACCGGTAGAATTAAAGGAGTTAAAGGAACGATTAAAGGATTTGCTAGAGAAGGGTTTCATCCAACCGAGTGTGTCACCTTGGGGTGCACCGATTCTCTTTGTCAGAAATAAAGATGGATCCCTATGGATGTGTATTGAATACCGGCAACTCAACAAAGTCACAATCAAAAATAAGTACCCCCTTCCAAGGATAGACGATTTGTTCGACTAATTGCAGGGTGCTAGGTACTTCTCCGAAATTGATTTACGGTCCGAGTATCATCAATTGAAGATAAGGGAGCACAATATTTAGAAAATAGCTTTCAGAAACCCGGTATGGGCACTTTGAATTTTTGGTAATGTCTTTCGGCTAACAAATGCCCCGACAGCTTTCATGGATCTTATGAATCGAGTCTTCAAGCCATTTCTTGAATCCTTTGTGATAGTACTCATTGACGACATTCTTGTATATTCATGAAGTCGAGAGGATCACACCGATCACCTCAGGGCAGTTCTACAGACCCTTCATCAGCACCAGTTGTATGCGAAGTTCTCAAAATGTGAATTTTGGCTTGAACCTGTTACATTCCTAGGTCATGTCGTCTCCAGAGAAGGAATTAAGGTTTATCCTCAAAACATTGCAGAGGTAAAGGACTGGCCTAGACCTACCACTCCAACAAAGATTTGTAGTTTCTTGGGTTTGGCCGGGTATTATAGGAGGTTTGTGGAGGGGTTTTCTACTCTTGCCTCTCCGTCGACTAAATTGACGCAGAAAAAGGTTAAGTTCCAATGGTCCGATGCTTGTGAAAGAAGCTTCTTTTCCAGGAATTGAAATCAATATTGACTACGGTGCCAGTATTGACCCTGCCAGAGGGTACAGAGGGGTTTGTGGTATATTGTGATGCTTCAAGGATCGGGCTTGGGTGTGTGTTGATGCAAAATGGTAAGGTTACACCTTATTCTTCAAGACAACTTAAGAATCATGAAAAGAAATATCCAACTCATGACTTAGACCTTGCGGCGGTGGTTTTTGCATTAAAGATTTGGCGTCATTATTTGTATGGGTTCCATGTAGATGTATTCACGGACCACAAGAGCTTTTAATATATTTTCAAACAGAAGGAATTCAACTTGAGGCAGAGGAGGTGGCTTGAGTTGCTCAAGGATTATGACATCGACATTTTTTATCATCCGGGAAAATCTAATGTTGTGGCGGATGCTCTTAGCCAGAAATCTATGGGTAGCTTGGCTCACTTGAAGTCATGTTAAAGTCCGTTGACCCAGGAGGTTCACCAGTTGGCCAGTTTGGGAGTTCTTCTTGTGGACTCTAATGAAGGGGAGTGATTGTGCGGAATAGGGCGAAATCATCGCTTGTGGCGGAAATCAAGGAGAAGCAAAACAATGATCCAGTGTTGGTGCATCTGAACGAGGGGATTCATAAACATAAGACCGCGGCTTTTTCTCTTGGCATGGATGACGATACTTTACGATACCAAGGGAGACTATGTGTTCCAAACGTGAATGATCTTCGGGAAAGAATCATGGAATAAGCTCACACTTTGAGGTATTCTGTACACCCAGGTTCTACGAAAATGTATCATGATCTCAAGGAAGTTTACTGGTGTAATGACATGAAGAGGGGTGTGGCGAACTTTGTGGCAAAATGTCCAAATTGTAAGAAAGTGAAGGCCGAGCATCAAAGGCCTGGTGGGTTGGCACAGAATATAGAAATTCTGATGTGGGAGTGGGAAATGATCAATATGGATTTTTTGGTAGGGTTACCGCGCACTCCACATAAGTTCGTCTCAGTTTTGGTGATCGTGGATCGACTCACGAAATCAGTACACTTCTTACCAATCAAATCTAATGACACTGGGGAACAGTATGCTCAGTTGTATATCAAGGAAATAGTCAGGCTCCATGGAATCCCAGTCTCAATCATTTCAGAGCGAGGGGCTCATTCACAACCAATTTTTGGAGAAAATTTCAGCAAGGGTTGGGTACTCAGGTGAATCTTACCATAGCTTTCCATCCACAGACCGACGGTCAAATAGAATGTACTATTTAGACGCTTGAAGACATGTTGCGTGCTTGTGTGCTTGACTTCAAGGGTAGGCGGGATGATCATTTTCCGCTCATAGAATTTTCTTATAACAACAGCTTCCATGCCAGCATTCAGATGGCGCCATTTGAGGCCTTGTATGATAGGAGATGTAGATCACCGATTGGGTGGTTCGAGCTTGGAGAAGATGAATTGATAGGACTAGAACTTGTGCATCAAGATATGGAGAAGGTTAAGATCATAAAAGAGCGATTGAAAACTGCTCAGAGTCATCAAAAATCCTATTCGGATGTTCGTCGCAAAGACCTAGAGTTCAAAGAAGATGATTGGGTGTTCTTGAAGGTCTCCCCCAGGAAGAGGATCATGCGGTTTGGAAAGAAAGGAAAATTGAGTCTGAGGAATGTCGGCATGTATCGGATCATTCAAAGGAGCGATTAGGAAGCGTACAAGCTTGAGCTACCTCCTGAGATGTCATTAGTGCTCCCGGTATTTCATGTGTCCATGTTGAAGAAGGTAGTTGGAGATCCGTCCGTTATTGTGCCGGTTGAGACCATCGAGGTTAATGAAGAACTGTCATACGAAGAAATTCCAATTTCCATTCTTGATAGGCAAGTCCGGAAGTTGTGAAATAAATAAATTGCCTCTGTAAGGGTGCTATGGCGGAACCAACAGGTTGAAGAAGCTATTTGGGAAGCCGAGGCAAAGATGAAAAAGAAGTACCCTCATTTGTTCGAATAGCCATGTAGTAGTTTCTATAAAGTTAGTTCCTGTAAATTTTGTTTCGCTTGTTCAGTTAATGTAAAGGTTTTCTATGAAGTTACTTCTATGTTGCTTATGAGGCCACAGTTGGTGTTGTTTTGTGATATGTTACGTCATTTGATCATATATATGTTGTTAATATGTGTTTCTGGGGATCTGTGACAGGTAGATAGGCCTAGATACAAAGGAAACTTTGCCGAAATTTCTGAAAAGTTTGGGAGTTAGTAAAATTTGGGAGCTTGAGATGTGTAAAAAAAGAGATAAGTTGTGATAAGCATTTGGGGCGGACTTTAATTCTCATTCGAGGGTGAATGATCCTAAGCGGGGGAGTTAAGGCCCTGGAAAATTTAACTAAGTAATTTAAGCTTTTGTGGTGCCAAGGTAGGCTAATAAATTGTGTTTTCGGAGTGTTTGGGTTGAACGGTGCATTGAGGAAATGAAATTTTTTCGACCTGGCGAAGCCAGACCTATAGCATGCTAAGACCAGGCTTTGGCCTGGCGAGGCCAGGCCTATAGCACGCAAAGACCAGGCTTTAGTCTGGCAAGGCCAGGCCTGTAGCATGCTAGGACCAATCTTTAGCCTGGCGAAGCCAGGCTGGTAGCACGCTAGGACCAAGCTTTAGCCTAGCGAGGCCAGGTCTGTATCCCGGTCCGGAACTTCGAAGTATCCATTCTTTAATCACTAAAACCCGACCCAACTTCATTAAATACACGCAATGGGTCATTTTTTAGCAGAAACCCGATGCTTTAGAGTGAGAGAAGGATCCCTAGAGTGAGAAAGTGATCTTCACCAAATCTCCTTCAATTCTTAGACAAATCTTTGAAGATTAACAAGGAAAACACACTAGGTCTTCATCCTTGAGGTAAGATTCTACACCCTAACCCTTCGAATACTAACTAAAAGAAGGGCAATTATTAAGAAAGTTCATGGGTATTGGAGTTGTTATCTTGCTTGCATGTGTTATCAACAGGTTTAGGAACATTGTTGAGCCAAAAATGGTGAAGGATGGGTTGTGGGTTGATGAAATCCTCTATAAAAGGACCTTAGAGGCTTAATGTGCACCTAGTGTTTGATAGAATGCTAAAATGAGCTAGAGTCACGATCATCTTCCTAATTTTGTTTCGAATTGTTATATTTCCAAAATATATTGAGGTTGCTAAGAATTTCGGAACATTGTAGAGTTTAAGGAAGCTCAATAGAGGTATGTATGGATAAACTCTCTTCTTCTTAGAATCGAACCCCTGGTGTTCGAGTATTTGGTGTAAGTTCCTAACTTGATCATACTAAAATTGGTTGCCTTAATTTGTTGTGTTGAAAGATTTATGTTCAATAATTGTTCTAAATGTTTATCATGTCATGATGCTATTTGAGAATGTTTTTGAAATGAGTAATATGAGTTGAGAAAGGTTAAGAATTCGTGTCAAGAGTCGAACAAAGCTTGCTAACCTAATTTGTATGAGAAGCCTCTGTGTGATTAATATTCTCCAAGCTTTTTCTCTTATGTGTGCAATGCCTTATATGATAGGACTTATTGACGTGGATGATACTATTATTTAAATATATAAAAATTGAAAGATTTGAATTGTAAGATACGGCCAAGTTCCAAGAACGACTTAATAAATGAGGCTACTAGTTCCACGTAATGAAAGATGGGAAGGAAATGTGAAATGAGCTGAACAATTGAAAGGATGATATCTCAAGTGAGATGGCCTAGCCGATCGGGCCATGATCGGACATCATGTCGCACACATGGTTGTAATTTTGATGGATTGATTGATTATAATTGTGGATATGGTTTATGTCTCAAATGAGATGACCTAGCCGATCGTGTCGAGATCGGACTCCGTGTAGGAAAATGGTGGTATTGTGGATTGTGGCACATGGCATTAAGATTATCAGCCTACTAAGATGGAAATCGAACTGGAAACTATGTGAAACTTACTTGATGTTTTCATATTTGTTTGAAGAACTTATTGTACATTATGAGTGCTTCCCCTTTGTTTCAATGTTCGTTCTATTAAGATTGGTATTTAGCTTTACATACTAGTACTATTCGACAGTTCTAACGTCCATTTTGCCGAGGGTGCTATACCTTTAAATGGATGTAGGTAGTTTCATAGCAGACAGTGTTAATCTAGTGGTGCGCCCTCTTCCCAGCTAACTTGGTGAACCCCACATCATTTCGGGGTCCTATATCTTTTGTATCTCATGTTCACCTTATTATCATATTTTGAGGTATAGTCAGGGCCTTGTTGCCGGCACTTTTGTAGCTTTTTCTTTTTTATCTACTTAGAGGTTCTGTAGATATTTATGTGGGTTGTATATGTGTGTTGGGAAGGTCAATGAATTATGTGGTGCTTTGGGTTTCTATTTCACTAAATCGTAAGGTGTATGCACCTCAAAACTTAACAATGAGGTACCTAATGAATTGTTTTAGTAATGTACATATATGATCTCCTATTGTCTAATTGATGAAATTATTTCTTCTCATTATCGTAAGTGAGACGGTTAGAATGTGTTTAACAGGCTTGCTCGGCCGGGTTCACTCGGTTGAGCGTCGGTTGCGCTCCTCGAGCTTCTCGCAAATGCGAATATGGGTTCGCAATTGCGAACCCTGTCCCCCTCACAAAAGCAACGAATGCCATCGCAAATGCAAACCTAGCCCATCCCAAGACTTCTTCGCAAATGCGACCCAAGCATCGCAAATTGCGATAGTTGTGGTTTCGTTGCTAAGGTCGCAAATGCGACCCCGCTATTCGCAAATGCGACACCAGAGCCACCAAGCACCAGATTCTGTATTTTTCAGTTCAAAACTTCCCGAAACATGTCTGAAACTCATCCTAGCCCTCGGGGCTCCAAATCAAACACCCACACAAATCTAGAAATATAATACGATCTCGCTCGTGCGATCAAAACCCAAACCCTATATTTGTCTTAAAAATCTGTGAAATATGTACAAATTATTAAATTAGAACCTAGTAACTTAAAAGGGTATTATCACTTTTAATCCACGCCAGAAACTATTTATATTCGTTAGCCAAAAAAGTGTATAATTTTTGTATATAAAATACAAAATGTATATATATACAAAATTATATATTTTTCGGTTATTATTTTAAGAGGGACTATACACTGTCATTTTTTCACTTAAACGGACTAGCATCACAAATGCATAAATTTTAAATTTTAACTACGTAAATGTTTGATCAGTGTTACATAATTAGAACAATCAAAGTTGATCAAACAGTCCATTTAGACTTCTTTTGACTTACAGTCCTATGTTGCCAATTGGATATCACAAAAATAGAAGATATTACAAATTTAGGTCAACGTTAGCTAATCATCTTATCACAACAACTCTTGGAATCTTCCGGTTGAAACGTATGGGATATACCATTTGTAGGATAAGAAAGAGAAAGGAATAAAAATTAAATATTTCTCCCTTTGCCTTTTGCTTATTTTATTTTGTGATAACAATTGAGATTTTTTCTATCTCTTGTTTGACTTTCAGGGGAATAGGGAACAAGTAAGTATATTACTATTATCGAAGAACTAATATCTTAGATCACTCTTCTCTAGTGACAAAAAATAAGAATATGTGTAAAATCTATAGTAATGGTAGATGTTCACTATTCTCATTATTTTCACCTATTATGTAAATAATCTTCCATTAAATATCATTGTTATGATTGTAACTCCCAAACCTCCATAACTCCTCTCCATGATCTAAATTGTTAATGACATGTTTAAGACAATCCTTTTGTAACCTTCTATGTAATAGTATAAATAGAGGCATGAAATATGATGGGATACACTTGAACACTTGATGAATAAGAAAGTTATCCCGTCTTCTCTTATTCTACTTATTTTGTTTTATATTATTACTTTGAGCTATAATTCTTAATATGTTATCGGCACGAAGTTTGTAACCTCAAGATTGAATTCCACTTGTAAATTATATATCTACAACCTAGTGTTCAAATTATCAAATTGTTGCTATGCATTTCTTTTATATGGAATCCACTTCTTTTGGATTTACTTAATTAGGATTATGTGTTGTCTCGTGAAAGGAAAATATGACAATTATAATGAGTGTATTCTTATGCCTAAATATGTTTAGTTTTTAAACATAAAACTAAAGTCGTACCTGGACACATACAATTATCTATTGTATGTTAATGCCAAGAGTTGACATGTTTGTCACAATAGTTAAGATTGGTTGAAATAGTTTTTCCTACTATTTTAATACTATATCAAATGACTTCCTGCTTTCTTTTCTTACGACTAATGGCTTTCGGAAAAAAATGTTTTTGTTCATTTTGAAGAATTATATGTTTATATTTATTATTACGGCATAACTAATTCATGTATTTTTATGATGATTAACTGGTCAATTGATGTTATTATTTTTATGGGATATGATCAGATTGACCCTTTTTGAAAATATTTTTGTTTATTTCTTTTTACTATTTCTAATTCATTTATTTTCTTTGATATTTTTTACTATGTCGAATTTGTCAAAGCTTGAGTTTGTGGCACTTGGTATTTTTGGAAATAATTATCTATCATGGGTTCTCGATGCTGAGATTCACTTAGTCGCTAAAGGCCTTAGTGACATTGTTACTCAGGATAATGAGGCATCAAGACAGAACAAAGCGAAGGCCATGATTTTCCTTCATCATCATTTGGATGAAGGTTTGAAGGTTGAATATTTAACAGTGAAAGATCCACTTGAATTGTGGACTAGCCTAAGGAAAGGTATGATCACCTTAAGGCTACGGTATTTCCAAGGGCTCTATATGAGTGGATGCACTTACAATTGCAAGATTTTAAGACCGTAAGTGAGTATAACTTTGTTGTATTTTGAATAACTTCCCAATTCAAATTATGTGCGGATATGAATGATGAGGATTTGTTAGAAAAGACTCTTACGAATCTTCATGCCTCAAATATGGTATTACAACAGCTATACCGTGAAATGGATTTTAAAAAGTATTCTGAATTGATCTCATGCCTTCTAGTGGCTCAGCAACATAATATCCTTTTGCTGAAAAATCATGAAACTAGTCCCATTGGGTTAGCTCCCCTTCCTGAAGCGAATATGGCAGCTAGACGTGATAAGTCTAGAAAAAGACAGAATAATAATCATGGCCATATGAATGTACATGGGCATAGAAATGGTAAGACACGATATAATAGTCGTCATCGTGGTGGTCATGACAAACGAGAGAACAATATGGGTTCTCAAAACAATCCTTCAAGAGGCAAAGCGGTAACTGCCACCGTTGTGGCATGAAAGGTCATTGGAAAATTAAATGTCGTGCACCTGAACATTTTGTCAGGCTTTATCAAAACTTCATCAAAAGAAACGAAAATAATGCTGGAGCATCTTCTGCTAATGCCCCAGTGGAGTCTCACTTGACCTTTAAAAATGATTTTGAGGCAGGGCCTTCAAACAAAAATAATGACAATGCCGAAGCAAATCTTGCTTTGAATGATGATGATTTTGAAGGCCTCGATGATCTTACTCATTTGGAAGTTGAAGACTTCTTTGGATATCAAAACTAAAGTTTGATCATTTTACTAGGGAATGAAATTATGTTGTTATTTTTATTTTCAGTATTTTTTTGCCTCGTTCTAAAGTTGTTTTTATTTTGAAGTAGTACTTAAGTTGTCTTACGTTGTTGTTCTTTTTTTCGTATTTCTCATGGTGTGCTTTTATTTTTTTATGAAGAAAATAAACTTTCCCACTCTTCAATTGGATCCAAGATTAGTAATGAAGATTTATGTCTTTTGGATAGTGCTACAACTCACACAATATTAAGAGAACAGAATTTTTTTTCTCTTATTTGGTTATGATAATACAATATCTGATAGTCCAAAGTTAATTGAGGGCTCTGGAAGAGCGGCCTTATTACTACCTGGAGGAACGATATTAACTATTAATAATACATTGTATTGTATTAAGTCTCAAAGAAACTTATTGAGTTTCAAAACTATTCGCCAAATGGCTATCATGTTGAGACCTCAAACAAAGGAAACGTTGAATACCTTTATATTAATACAATAAAATCCGGGAGAAAATGTGTGCACAAAAAATTGACCGTATTTTCTTCTGGATTGTACCACACAAACATTAGTGTGGTTGAATAATATGCCATAGTACACAAAAGTTTTACTACTTCTAATGATTTTATCATTTGGCATGACTGGTTAGGCTATCCCGGTTCTAACATGATGCGCAAAATAATAGAGAATTCAAATGGGCACACATTGAAGAACAAGAAGATTCTTCAATTTAAGGAATTCTCTTGTGTTGCTTGTTCTCAAGGAAAATTGGTTATTAAACCATCAGCAGCTAAAGTTGGGATTGAATCTGTTGCATTTTGGAACGTATACAAGGTGATATATGTGGAGATATACACCCTCTATGTGGGCCATTCAAGTATTTTATGATCTTGATAGACTCATCTACAATATGATCTCATGTGTGCTTATTGTCAACTCATAATATGGCATTTGCGAGATTGTTGGCCCAAATAATAAGGTTAAGAGCACAACTTCTAGATTATGCAATTAAGACAATTCGTCTTTATAATGTTATTGAATTTACACCTTAGGCCTTTACTGATTATTGTATGGCCACTGGAATAAAAGTTGAGCATATGGTTGCTCATGTTCATACTCAAAATGGTCTAGCAGAACCATTGATTAAACGCCTCCAACTAATAGCTAGATCATTGCTAATGAGGACAAAACTTTCCCTTTCATGAAGTCTCCCCCATTTCTAATAGTTATCATGAAGTCTCCCCCATTAATGTTGGCTTTTGGTCAAGATACAAACATTTCCCATCTAAGAGTTTTTGGATGTGCGGTATATGTTCCAATTGCTCCACCACAATGCACAAAGATGGGTCCCCAAAGAAGGTTGGGAGTATATGTTTGTTATGAATCTCCTTCTATTATTAAATATCTGGAGCCTATGATAGGAGAGTTGTTTACAACCAGATTTGATGATTGACATTTTGATGAATCAGTTTTTCCAACATTAGGGGAGAAAATAAAAAGATAGAAAAAGAGATAGATTGGAACGTATTATCTCTATCACATTTGGATCCTCGTACAAATCAATGTGAACAATAAGTTCAAAATATCATCTATATGAAAAATGTTACAAATCAATTGCCATATGCATTTACTAACCTTCCACGGGTTACTAAATCACATATTCCAGCTGTAAATTCTCCAATTTGAGTTGACGTCCCACCTGGACAATATGATAATACAAAAATGAGTCTAGGCCACGCCTTAAACGTGGTAGCCCAATCAGTTCTAAGGAAAGGAAAAAATGATTAAGTTGATCATAACATGGAGTCAATTGCTCAAGAGGAGCATAAAGATGAGGATCTTGAGCCAAAATCTGTCGATGAATGTAAACAGAGAAATGATTGGCCAAAATAGAAAAATACAATTCAAAAGGAATTGGCTTCACTCGAAAAACGTGAAGTTTTCGAACCAATAGTCCGAACGCCTGAAGGTGTCAAGCCAGTGGAGTACAAATAGGTTTTTGTGCGAAAACGAAATGAAAAAGGTGAAGACGTAAGATATAAAGCACGACTTATGGCACAAGGATTTTTGCAAAGGCATGGTATTGATTATATGAAGACATATTCTCATGTGGTAGATACAATTGCCTTCATGTATTTAATACATCTGGAAGTCCATGAAAATCTTGATGTACGGGTGATGGATGTTGTCACAACCTACTTATATGGCTCATGGACAATGAAATTTTTATGAAAATCTCTGAAGGATTTAACGTTCCTAAAGCACATAAAAGTTCAAGAGAAACTTGTTCAATAAAGCTTCAGAAATCCTTATACGGATTGAATCAATCAGGGAGGATGTGGTACAATCCTTTTAGTGAGTATTAGCAAAAGGAAGGGTAAAAAAATGACCCTATTTGCCCTTCTGTCTTTATAAGAGGTCTGGATCTAAACTTGTCATCATAGTTGTGTATGTTGATGACTTGAATATTATTGGAACTTCTAAAGAGCTTCCAAAGGTTGTATAATGTTTGAAGAAAGAATTTGAAATGAAAGATCTTAGTAAGACAAAATTTTGTCTTGGCCTAAAAATTGAGCATGTAACAAATGGAATTTTTGTCCATCAATCAACATACACTAAAAAGGTTTTTAAGCAATTTTACATGGATAATTCACATCCATTAGGTACCCCAATAGTTGTGATATCACTTGAAATAAATAAAGATTCATTTCGGCTTTAAGAAAATGATGAAGAGCTCGTTGGTGATGAAACCCCATATCTTAGTTCAATTGGGGCACTTATTGTAATGACTCGTCCGGTCGTTTCCTTAGTTATAGCGCAGTTTTCCCCATTTTTGATTCCATTTGTGTTCTTTAGCTGTATTTTTTTGTATCGTGTTGGTTGGTTTGGGTGCGGAGTGGTTTCGAAGTGGAATGAGACACTTAGTCTCCTATTTAGAATCTTAAGTTGGAAAAGTCAACCGGATGTTGACTTATGAGTAAACGATCTCGAATTTGGATTATTATAGTTTGGTTATCTCTATTAGGTGATTTTTTACTTAGGAGCACGTCCGGAATATTATTTGGAGGTCCGTGGTAGAATTAGGCTTGAATTGGCGAAAGTTGGAAATTTGGCAATTTTGGTCGGTAGTGGAAAATTTGATATCGGGGTCGGAATGGAATTCCGGAAGTTGGAGTAGGTTTTTAGTGTCATTTTTTATGTGTGTGTAAAATTTGATATCATTCGGAAGAGGTTTGGTAGGTTTCGGCGTCGTTTGCGGAATTTGGAAGTTTAGAAGTTCTTAGGCTTGAATCCGAGGGTAATTTGGTGTTTTGATTGATTCGAAGGTGAGACTAAGTTCATATGATGTTTTAGGACTTGATGGTATATTTGGTTGAGGTCTGGGGGCCTCAGGTGAGTTCCGGGTGGTAAATGGATCGTTTTTGGACTTTACAAAATGGCTGATAGATGCCGGTGTAATTTTCTGGTTTCCTTATGAGCGATCGCGTGGGTAGGTCCGCGATCGCGTAGGCTTATTTGGTGTAGAGGCGAGTTTTTTCTATGCGATCGTAGAGTTTGGAATGTGATCGCGTGCGTGTGTGAAGATGTGCTTCGTGAACGTGTGGCCTAATAGAGCTGATGAGGAGGTGAGGTAATTGCCCTACGCGATCGCGTGACGTAGGATGCGATCGCGTAGGTTTAAGAGGTAGTTATCCGTGATCGCATGGGTAATTCTGCGTTCGTGTAGGGTTAATGTGTGGTCAGCCTGCTTTGTACTTCGCGATCGCGAGGCCATTTCCGTGATCGCGATGCAGGATATCTAGACAGCAGTGTTAAATTTCAAAATTGAGGGTTTGAGCTCATTTTTCATATTTTGAGCTAGAGACCACAGATTTGGGCGATTTTTGAAGGGATTCTCGGGGAGTTGATTGGGATAAGTGTTCCTCACTTGGTTTTGCTTAAATTCCATGATTGTATCTTGATTTTTATCATCTAAATTGTGATTTGGGTGAATATTTTTGGGGAAAATGGAAGAGTTCTTGAGGTAGAATTTTGGGATTTTGTCATCCGATTTGAGTAAATTTCGTATGGTTAGACTAATGAGTAAATAGACTTTCAAGTTTTGTAACTTTTGTCAGATTTTGAGACGTGGGACCGGGGCCCGAGTTTGAGCCAATTTCGGGTTTGGGGTCTAATTTGATAGTTTTTCTTATGGGATTCATTCCATTAGCGTATATTGATGGTATTGTACTAGTTGTGAATAGATTCGGAGCATTTGGAGGCCGAGTCAAGGGGCAAGAGCATCGCGGAGTAGAGATTTGATCAGTTTGAGGTAAGTAATGATTGTAAATCTAGTCCTGAAATTATGAAACCCCGGATTTTATGTCATGTGACTATTTTGAGGTGACGCACATGCTAGGTGACGGGCGTGTGGGCGTGCACCGTTGGGGATTGTGACTTGGTCCGTCCCGTAGCAACTGTAATGTTGCATATTTTTTTGAAACTATCTGATACTTTTGTGTTTTAGAAAGAATTTATGTAAATTAGGATGGATTCCATGTTTAGGCCTTATGCCAGTGTTGTTTGGACTCTTAGAAGTCTTTTCTTGCTATCCTCCCATTGTTTTTGATTGAAAATCTATACTCAGTCATGTCATACATATTTACTACATAGCTCAGCCTCTATTACTCTATTTTGATGCATAATTTAATGTTGTTTGGCTGAATACCTTGATTTTTGAGAGCTCGAAGGGCTGGAGAGGTTTATGACTGAGTGAGGCCGAGGGCCTGATTTGTGAGGATATTTTGGGATCGTGTTGCATGCCGCAGCATGTTTGATATAGACTGAGGGCCTTATTGATTTATTCCATGATTGGCTTATTATAGCACTTGGGCTGAAGGAGCCCCTCCGGAGTCTGTACACACCCCCAGTCAGCGCAGGTACTTAGTGAATGCGAGTATCAAGTGCTGAGTGACTAGGAGGCATGAGGGATGATGAGGATTGCCTGAGGGGGTGTATAGGAGTGATAGTGAGGTTTGCCTGAGGGGCTGTATATGAGTGATGTTTGCCCGAGGGGCTGATTATGATTTCATTATTTTTTCTCACCTTGCATTGAGCCTTTTTTTTTAAAACTATCGAAAGATATCTTTAAATGATTTTATTGGAACTGGTTTTAAACGAGCTGATTTGATTCAAACTTTGGTTAAAAGTATGTTGTATTTTACTGAGTTTTTTGTGATATGAACTTACTTGCATTATTGCTCGTCACTACTTCTCAGTATTTATTTACTGTTGTTACTTACTGAGTTGGCATACTCACGTTACTCCCTGCACCTTGTGTTAAGGTCCACACGTATCTGGACACGGTAGCGATTGTTGACTATTCCGGTTGCAGATTTCTCGGAGATAGCAAGGTAGTTGTCTGGCGATCACAGCCCTGCTCTTCTCCCTCTTATCTTCCTTTAGTTATATTTAGTTATTTTTCCAGACTATATTAGTCTCAATATTGTTAGACAAATCGTAGTAGATGCTCATAGCTAGTGACACCCCGATATCGGGCTTTTCTTTTCCGCACTTCTGTTTGATTTTAACTCCTTTATGAAGGTTTTGTATTAAATAGCTTTGAAATTATCATTGAAATGAAGATATCGATTTGTTTTTATAATGTGTCGGTTTGCCTAGTACCACGATAGGCGCCATCACGATAGGGTTAGTTTTGGGTCGTGACAAGTTGGTATCAGAGCCTAGGTTACATAGGTCTCACGAGTTATGAGCACGTTTAGTAGAGTCTTGCGGATTGGTAAGGAGACGTCCGTACTTATCTTTGAGAGGCTACAGAACCCTTAGGAAAAATCTCACATTCTTGAATTTCTGTCGTGCGAATCCATTGATTCTGGAAACTAAACTTCTATTGTTCCATTCTCTCACAGATGGTGAGGACTCGCACTACCGGACTGGGTGACCAGCCACCACTACCATCAGTCAGGCCCGCGAGAGGCCGAGGCCGTGGTAGGGGGTAGAGTTGAAGCCTACACGACATCCGAGGCAATACCTGTACACCCTCTAGTTTCCCTAGACCAGGTTCTAGTCGCAGATGCTCTAGCGGGACTAGCTCAGGCACCACCTATGCCTATTGTGGTTCCTGGACTTCAGGAGGCCCTAGCTAAGATTTTACCATTATTATACTGGCCTTGCTAAAGCGGTCTCTATTTCTAGAGCCGCAGCTACTTCTCAGGCCGGGGGTGGCACTCAGACTCCCGCCGCCCACACATCGGAGCAGGTTATTCAGGGACTTCATACACTGGGGCACCACCAGCCTAGCTGGTTGCAGCTGCTCAGGACTATGTAGTTCCTGTTATTCCTGAGGACGAGCAGTGTAGATTGGAGAAGTTCGGGAGACTCCAACCTTCATCTTTCAGTGGTGCAGAGGGTGAGACGGCACAGGGTTTCTTAGATAAGTGTCACAGGATGCTCCAGACAGCAGGTATTCTGGAGACTAGTGGGGTCTCGTTCACTACTTTCCAGTTCTCTGGGGCTGTATTTAGTTGGTGGGAGGCTTGAGAAAGGCGTAGGCCGGTTGGCGCAGCACCCCTTACTTGGCAGCAGTTCTCTGTTCTCTTTTTGGAGAAGTTTGTACCTTAGTCCCGCAGAGAGGAGCTGTGCAGGTAGTTTGAGCAGCTTCATCAGGATGACATGTCTTTGACACAGTATGAGATGCGGTTCTCCAAGTTGGCCTGTCATGCAATCTGGTTGGTTCCTACAGACCGCGAGAGGATCAGGAGGTTTATAGATGGCCTCGATTTTCAGCTTCGATTTCTTATGACTAGAGAGAGGGTGCATGGTTCTACTTTTTATGAGGTTTTTGACATTGCTTGACAGATTGAGATGGTCGCGGTCAAGAAAGGGTTGAGAGGGAGGACAAGAGGCCTCTTAGTTAGGGTGGATTTAGTGGTTCTCCTCATGGGGGTCAGTTCCAGCACGGCAAAGGACATCCATTGAGGCATGCTCAGTCATCTCGCCTAGTTCACCATGGTGCATCATCGCGCCATGGTTCTCAGAGTTCTCATTAGGGACACTAATCACTTAGTTCCCTCCTAGCCCAGAGTTCGTCCCGCGCTCCATCGGTTCAGGGCTCCTCCATGCCAGGTTCTTCTACATGTTATCCCGGTGCTAGGGGTTCCTTCACTCCCCGTCACCAACACTAGGGGTTGTTTTGAGTGTGGGGAGTTTGGAATATGTGGAGTCAGTTTCCTCATCGTCATGGGGGATTGCCTCAGCATAGGAGTCAGCCATCGACTTCCGAACCAGTTACTTCACCACCCGCCCAGCCAGCTAGGGGTGGAGGTCAGTCAGTTAGGGGTCACCCTAGAGAGGGAGGTTGATCAGGTGGTGGTCAGGCCCATTTCTATGCACTCCTTGATATTGCTTCAGATGCCGTGATTACATGTATCGTCTCAGTTTGTCACAGAGATGCCTCCATATTATTTGACCCTGGTTCCACGTATTCATATGTTTCCTCATATTTTTCTCATTTTATGGATATACCCCGTGAGTCTTTAGTTTCATCTATTCATGTATCTACTCTTGTGGGTGATACTATTGTTTTGGACCATATATATCGGTCATGTGTGGTGACTATTGGGGGTCTGGAGACCCGAGTGGCCCTTTGTTGCTCAGTATGGTCGACTTTGATGTGATATTGGGTATGGATTGGTTATATCCATGCCAATCCTCTAGATTGTCACACAAAGACCTTGATGTTGGCGATGCTGGGATTTTCGAGGGTTGACTGGAGCGGTTCTATAGATTATGTACCAAGTAGGGTGATTTCATACTTAAAGGCTCAGGGTATGGTTGAGAAGGGTTGCGGCTTTTGTGAGAGATGTTAGTGCAGAGACTCCTACTATTGATTCTGTTCCGGTAGTACATGATTTTCCAGATATGTTTCCTGCAGACCTGCCGGGAATGCCGCCTGACAGAGATATTGACTTTGATATTGATTTGGTGTCGGGCGCTCAGACCATTTCTATTCCACCATATCTTATGGCACCAGCGGAGTTGAAGGAATTTAAAGAACAGCTTCAGGAACTCCTTGATAAGGGGTTTATTCGGCCTAGTGTGTCATCTTCGGGTGCACCGGTTCTATTTGTGAAGAAGAAGGATGATTCCATGAGGATGTTCATTTATTACAGGTAGTTAAAAAAGGTGACAGTCAAGAACAAGTATCCCCTGCCTCGTATTGATGATTTATTTGTCTAGCTTCAAGGAGCGAGGGTGTTCTCCAAGATTTGAGGTCCAGGTATCACCAGCTGAAGATTCGGGATTCGGATATTCTTAAGACAGCTTTCAGGACCCGTTATGGCCATTATGAGTTCTTGGTGATGTCTTTTGGGTTGACCAATGCCCCAGCAGCGTTCATGCATTTGATGAACAGTGTATTCAAGCCCTATTTGGACTCCTTCATTATTGTATTCATTGATGACATCTTGGTGTACTCTCGTAGCCAGGAGGAGAAAGCTCAGCATTTGAGGAATGTATTACAGAGATTAAGGGATGAGAAGCTTTATGCAAAGTTCTCCAAGTGTGAGCTTTGGCTCGTAGTAGCATTCTTGAGGCACGTGGTGTCCAGTGAGGGTATTCAGGTGGATCTAAAAAATATAGAGGCGGTGCAGAGTTGGCCTAGATCGTTCTCAGCCACGGAGATTAGGAGCTTTATTGGTTTGGAAGGTTACTATCGTCGCTTCGTGGAGGGATTTTCATCTATTGCATCGCCCTTGACCAAATTAATCCAAAAGGGTGCTCCATTTAGGTGGTCGGACAAGTGTGAGGAGAGCTTTCAGAAACTCAAGACTGCTTTAACCACAGCTCCAGTGTTAGTTCTGCCATCAGCTTCAGGTTCTTATACTGTGTATTGTGATTCCTCGAGGATAGGCATTGGATGTGTTTTGATGCAGGAGGATAGGGTGATTGCCTATGCCTCACACCAGTTGAAGACCCATGAGAAGAACTATCATGTCCATAGTCTTGAATTAGCAGCCATTGTTCACGCCTTGAATATTTGGCGTCATTATTAGTATGGGGTTCATCGTGAGATCTATACTGATCTCCGGAGTCTGCAGCATCTATTTAAATAAAAGGATCTTAATTTGAGTCAGCGGAGATTGTTGGATATTCGTCAGGACTATGATATCATTATTTTGTACCATCTGGGGGAGGCCAATATGGTGGTCGATGCTTTGAGTCGTCGGGCGGAGAGTTTGGGGAGTTTAGCATACCTTCCAACAGTAGAGAGACCCTTGGGATTGGATGTTCAGGCCTTAGAAGGTCAGCTTGCTCGTTCTTCAGGATAGGGTCTGGCGAGGTGATGCTAGGGATGTGACAATTGGTGATGACGGCGTGTTGATGATGCAGGGCCGGATATGTGTACCTAATGTAGATGGGCTTCGGGAGTTGATTCTTGAGGAGGCCCACAGCTCGTGGTATATCATCCATCCGGGTGCCGCGAAGATGTACCGGGATTTGAGACAGCACTATTGGTGGAGGCGGATGAAGAAAGATATGGTTTTGTAGATCGGTGTCTCAACTGTCAGCAGGTTAAGTATGAGCATCAGAGATCGGGTGGCTTGCTTCAGAGATTAGATATCCCGGAGTGGAAGTAGGAGAGGATAACCATGGACTTTGTAGTTGGGCTCCCACGGACTTCGAGGAAGTTGGATGCTATTTGGGTTATTGTGGATCGGCTGACCAAGTTCGCGCACTTCATTATTGTTGGTACTACTTACACTTCAGAGCAGGTGGCTGAGATTTATATTCGGGAGATTGTTCGCCTGCATGGTGTCCCAGTTTCCATCATTTCATATAGAGGTACTCAGTTCACATCGCAGTTTTGGAGGGCTGTGCAGCGAGAGTTGGTACTCAGATTGAGTTGAGCACATCTTTTCACCCTCAGACGGACAGATAGTCCGAGCGCACTATTCATATATTGGAGGACATGTTGCGCGCTTGTGTCATTGACTTTGATCGTTCATGGGACCAGTTACTGTTGCTCGCGGAATTCGCATATAACAACAGTTATCAGTCAATTATTCAGATGGCTCCGTATGAGGCTTTCTATGGGAGGAGGTGTAGGTCTCTGGTAGGATGGTTTGAGCTGGGTAAGGCTAGGCTCTTGGGTACAGACTTGGTTCAGGATGTTTTAGATAAGGTGAAATTGATTCGGGAGCGGCTTCACAAGGTGCAGTCTGGACAGAAGAGCTATGCGGACAGGAAGGTTTGTGATGTGTCTTTTATGGTTAAGGATAAGGTTTTGCTGAAGGTATCACCCATGAAGGGTGTTATGAGGTTTGGGAAGAGAGGCAAGTTGAGCCCCCGGTTTATTGGGCCTTTTGAGGTGCTTCAGAGGATAGGTGAGGTGGCTTACAAGCTTTCTTTCCCACCCAGCTTGTCGAGTGTGCATCCGATATTTCATGTTTCCGTGCTCCGGAAGTATGTTGGCAATCCGTCCCATGTTTTGGACTTCAGCACAGTTCAGTTGGAGGGTGATATGACTTACGTTGTGGAGCCGGTGGCTATTTTGGATCAGCAGGTTCGAAAGTTGAGGTCAAAGGACAAAGCTTCAGTGAAGATGTAGTGGAGGGGTCATCCTGCGGAGAGGCCACCTGGGAGATCGAGCGGGATATGTAGAGCAGATATCCACACCTATTTGAGACTCCAAGTATGTTTCTAGACTCATTCGAGGATGAACTTTTGTTTAAGAGGGGGAGAATGTAACAATCGGGCCGTCTATTCAACAGTTATAGCCCCATTTTTCCCATTTGTGCTTCCTTTTAGGTTCTTCAGCTGTATATTTATTGTATCGTGTTGGTTGGTTCGGTTCGGAGTAGTTTCGGAGTGGAATGAGACACTTAGTCTCCTATTTAGAAGCTTAAGTTGAAAAAGTCAATCGGATGTTGGCTTATGAGTAAACGATCTCGTATTCAGATTATTATGGTTAACTTAGCTCTGTTAGGTGATTTCGGACTTAGGATCACGTCCGAAATGTGATTTGGAGGTCCGTGGTAGAATTAGGCTTGAATTGACGAAAGTTGGAAATTTGACAATTTTGGTCGATAGTGGAAAATTTGATATCAGGGTCGGAATGGAATTCTGGAAGTTGGAGTAGGTTTGTAGTGTTATTTGTGATGTGTGTGTAAAATTTGAGGTCATTCGGACGAGGTTTGGTAGGTATCGGCGTCATTTTGCGGAATTTGGAAGTTTAGAAATTCTTAGGCTTGAATACGAGGGTATTTTGGTGTTTTAATGTTGTTTTGAGTGATTCGAAAGAGCACCTAAGTTTGTATGATGTTTTTGGGACTTGATGGTATGTTTGGTCGAGGTCCTAGGGGGCTCGGGTGGTTAACGGATCATTTTTGGACTTTGCAAAATGGCCGATAGCTGCTGGTGTAATTTTCTGGTTTCCTTATACGCGATCGCGTGGTAGGTTCGCGATCGTGTAGGCTTATTTGGCACAAAGGCGAGTTTGTTCTATACAATATTAGAGATTGGAACGTGATCGTGTGCGTGTGTGAAGATGTGATCCATGAACGCGTGGCCAATGTCGCATTCGCGTAGAAGTAATCAAGCTGATGAGGAGGTGAGGTAATTTCTCTACGCGATCGCGCAGGTTTGAAAGGCAGTGGTCCGCGATCGCGTGGGTACTTCCGTGTTCGCGTAGGGTTAATGTGTGGGAAGCTTGCTTTGTATTTCGTGATCGCGAGGTCATTTTCGCGATCGCGATGAAGGATATTTGGGCAACAGTGTTAAATTTCAAAATCGAGGGTTTGAGCTAGAGACCACGGATTTGGGCGATTTTTGAAGGGATTCTCGGGGAGTTGATTGGAGAAAGTGTTTCTCACTTGGTTTTTGTCAAATTCCATGATTATATCTTGATTTTTATCATCTAAATTGTGATTTGGGGTGAAAATTTTGGGGAAAATGGAAGAGTTCTTGAGGTAGAATTTTGGGATTTTGTCGTCGGATTTGAGTAAATTTGGTATAGTTAGACTCATGAATCAATGGGCTTTTAAATTTTATAACTTTTGTCGGATTTCGAGATATGGGCCCGGGGGGCGGGTTTGAGCCAATTTCGGGTTTGGGGTCTAATTTGATAGTTTTTCTTGTGGAATTCATTCCATTAACGTATATTGATGGTATTGTATTAGTTGCGAATAGATTCGGAGCATTTGGAGTCCGAGTCGAGGGGCAAGAGCATCGTGGAGTAGAGATTTGACCGGTTTGAGGTAAGTAACGATTGTAAATCTAGTCCTGAGAGTATGAAACCCTGGATTTTGTGTCATGTGACTATTTTGAGGTGACGCACATGCTAGGTGATGGGCGTATGGGCGTTCACCGTTGGGGATTGTGACTTGGTCCGTCTCGTAGCAATTATAACATTGCATATTTTGTTTGAAACTATCTGATACTTTTGTGTTTTAGAAAGAATTTCTGTAAATTGGGCTGGATTCCATGTTTAGGCCTTATGCTAGTGTTGTTTGGACCCTTAGAGGTCTTTTCTTGCTATCCTCTCATTGTTTTTAATTGAAAATCTATACTCAGTCATGTCATACATATTTACTGCATAGCTCAGCCTCTATTACTCTATTTTGATGCATTATGTAATGTTGTTTGGCTGAATACCTTGATTTCTGAGAGCCCGAGGGCCTGGAGAGGTTTATGACTGATTAAGGCTGAGGGCCTGATTTGTGAGGATATTTTGGAATCGGGTTGCACGTCACAGCATGTTTCATATAGGCCGAGGGCCTCATTGATTTATTCCATGATTGGCTTGATATATTTGGGATGAAGGAGCCCCTCTGGAGTCTGTACACACCCCAGTGAGTGCAGGTACCTACTGAGTATGAGTGTTGAATGACTGGGAGGGATGAGTGATGGTGAGGTTTACCCGAGGGGCTGTATACGAGTGATTGTGAGGTTTGCTCGAGGGGCTGTATATGAGTAATGTTTTCCCGTGGGGATGATTATGATTTCATCATTTTTGCTCGCTTTTTCATTAAGCCTTTGTTTGAAAACTGTCGAAAGGTGTCTTTAAATGATTTTATTGGAACTGGTTTTAAACGAGCTGATTTGATTCAAACTCTGGTTTTAAAAGCATGATGTATTTTACTGAGTTTTTGTGATACGAACTTACTTGCATTATTGCTCGTCACTACTCCTCAGTCTTTATTTACTGTTGTTACTTACTGAGTTGGCGTACTCACATTGCTCTTTGCGCCTTGTGTGTAGATCCAGGCGTATCTGGTCATGGTAGCGGTTGTTGACTATTTCTATTGCATATTTCTCGGAGATATCAAGGTAGATGCCTGGCGATCGCAGCCCTGCTCTTCTCCCTCTTATCTTCCTTTAGTTATATTTCGTTATTTTTCCAGACTAAGTTAGTCTCGATATTATCAGACAAATCGTAGTAAATGCTCTTAGCTAATGACACCTCGATGTCGGGTTTTTCTCTTCCGCACTTCTCTTTGATTTAAACTCCTTTATGAAGGTTCTATATTAAAAAGCTTTGAAATTATCCTTGAAATGAAGATATCATTTTGTTTTGGTAATGTGTAGGCTTGTCTAGTACCACGATAGGTGTCATCACGACAGGGTTAATTTTGGGTCGTGACACTTATGTATCTTGCCAAGAATACCCGACCTGATATTGCTTTTGTAGTAAGCTTATTAGCAAGATTCAGCTCCTCCCCAACAAGAAGATATTGGAATAGTGTTAAGCATATATTTAGATATCTTCGGGGAACTATAGATATGAGATTATTTTATTCTAATTAATTCAAGTCAGAAATGACTGACTATGTCGATGCATGTTATTTGTTTGATCCACATAAAGCCCACTCAAACAGGATATTGTTTACATATGGAGGTACATCTATATCATGGCGTTCAATGAAATCAACAATAGCTGCCACATCTTAAGATCATGCTGAGATAATAGTCATTCATGAAGCTAGTCGGGAATGTGTTTGGTTGAGATTAATGACTCGGCATATTCAGGAAATGTGTGGTTTTCTTATGAAAAAACATAATACAACTATACTATATGAAGATAATGTTGCTTGCAACGCTCAACTGAAAGGAGGATACATCAAAGGAGACAGAACAAAGCACATTTCACCAAAGTTCTTTTTCACGCATGATCTTCAACAATATGGTGAAACTAATGTTCAAAAGATTCGTCCATGTGAAGTTTGGATGATCTGTTCACTAAGACATTACCAACGTCAACATTTGAGAAGTTGAGACAAAATATTGGAATGTGGCGTCTTCGAGAAACAAAGTGATGTTTTCATGAGGGGGAGTAAGATACGTGTTGTACTCTTTCTCCCTTAGCCTAGGTTTTGTCCCAGTGGGTTTTTCTGGTAAAGTTTTTAACGAGGCAGCAAATAAAACGTATTAGAGATATGTGTACTCTTTTTTATTCACTAAGATTTTTCCCCACAGGGTTTTTCTTAGTAAGGTTTTAACGAGGCATGTTATCTATTTTTGGACATCCACGGGGGAATGTTGTAAAACCTATAGTAATTATGGATGTCCACTACTCCCACTACTTTCACTCATTATGTAAATAATCTCCCATTACTTATCACTATTATGATTGTAACTCTCAAACCTCCATAATACCTCCCCATGATCTTCGCCCATGATCTCAATTGTTAATGACATGTTTAAAACAATCCTTTTATAACGTTTTATGTAATAGTATAAATAGAGGCATGAAATGTGATATGATATACACTTGAACACTTGATGAAATAAGAAAGTTATCTCTTCTTCTCTTATTCTACTTATCTTGTTTTAAATTGTTACTTTGAGCTACAATTCTTAATAAAATATATTTTATTTTGCTTTATCCATTTTTTCTTCATCTTTCATCCAATTGAGTGAGCTATTAAAAAATCATATGTTAAAAATAAAAATAAAATTTACCTAATTTTATTTATTTGAGATTTGTAACATGTTTCTTCATGTATATACTCCATTTTTTTATCGATTACAGAATTGTTTGGTTCAAAGACGAATTATGCAAGGATTGACACTATGAACTATAATACATGGTATATAAAAATACTTATTTCTGGATGGCAACGCCAAGCACCCAATAGAGCCTTTGTATTACTGTTGGGTTTTTTTATCTAATTAGATAAGAGGTGTGAATGGGAAATGGAGGGAAAAGATTAGGACGGAAACGAAAAGATTAAAATAGTTTCCTTTACTAATGCACTTTGTCCCTCATCGGAAGAAGGAAAGAAAATCTTTGTGCTTATATAGAGAAGCACATCTTCTAGCTTTTAAAGAGTTAAGAAGAAGTGGTGACTCGTGCTGTCATCGTCGTCGCTCGGCTTCGTCTTCGTCTTCTGACTGATAATTTTTTGGACCAAATTTATTTCCCGTTTTTCGTTATTTAATTTATTTATTTTTCCTGATATTTCGCATGGATTTTATTTCGCGGATAATTTCCTAACGACTAACGGTCAATTTTTCTACCAAAACAGTATCATTTGGCTATAAATTCAAAGGTTTGGTCTCAATTCTGATTACTGAAATTTGCATACTCTCCCCTCTTTCTTCTTCATTTCTACATTTGTTTTCCAAAAGCAAAAATGTAAGCATCAGTGTGGTTTACTGTCGTTTGTTGAGTTCAACAAAGTTCTGTAATTTCCATTGCCAGTATTACAGAATAGTTGTTTCATTCTATCCTGGGAGGAACTAATCCAACAACCTTTGGCAACAGTGAGGGGATTAAATTCCTTAAGGAAACACAATTTCTGGTTGGGCTCGGAACTTTATTCATTTCACTCTATTTCTGTTTTAGTTTCTGGTTTCGTTTTATTTTGCAAAAATTATATTTTCGAATACAGATACTAACAAGCTTAAGAAAATTTAATTTTTTTTATAATTTGTGTTCATCTTATTTTCTGCTTTGGGAGACTAACATCCTAGCGATTTTCTACTCCGGTTTGAGATTAAAGTCTTTCTGACTTTCTACTCAATCTGAGACTAAAATCTTGTGATTTTCTACTCCGTTGTTTGTATTCGGTTTGAAGATATAAAAACTTCACCGACTTACTAATTTTGGATATCAATTTCTTTTATAGATAAATGAAAACGAGAATGGAACAACATAATGGTTATGTTGGGACTATTGCTGCAATGGCTACTGCGTCTTCAAGTCGCACAACTCCTGCACCGGCGATGGCACCGGTAGAAAAACCCAAAAAGTTTTCCGGTGTGGACTTTAAGCATTGGTAGCAGAAAATATTCTTCTACCTGACCACACTCAGTTTACAGCGCTTTATCAGCGAAGACGTTCCAATTCTGGGAGAAGAAACTCCTGAAAATGAGCGATTTGTGGTCACAGAGGCATGGAAGCATTCTGACTTCTTATGCAAAATTATATTTTACATTGTTTGGAAGACGGCTTGTACAATGTTTATAGCGTTATGAAAACATCAAGAGAATTGTGGAATTCTCATGAAAATAAGTACACGACTGAAGATGATGGACTTAAGAAGTTTGTGGACGCCAAATTTTTGGATTTCAAAATGGTTGACGGCAAATCTGTCATAACCCAAGTCCAAGAATTGCAATTTATTGTTCATGACCTCCTTGCTGAAGGTATAAATCGAGTCAATATTTTTATTCAAGATATTGATTATTTTACTAATTATAAATTTATAATTGAAGGTATGGTCATAAATGAAGCATTTCAAGTTGAGGTATTTATTGAAAAGCTTCCTCCGCTATGGAAGGACTTTAAGAATTACTTGAAACATAAGCGCAAGGAGATGATGCTTGAAGACCTTGTTGTTCGTCTACAGATTGAAGAGGATAACAAGGCTACTGAGAAGAAGTCCCATGGTAACTCAACAATAATGGGAGCAAATATTTTTGAGGAAGTGTCTACAATCAATAGAAAGAGAAAGAAGTCGTCTGGTCCAAAGAATTACCCGAGTAAGAAGAAGAAATTCAAAGGTAATTGCCACAACTGTGGAAAGGTTAGACATAAGGCTATGGACTGACGTGCACCGAAGAAGGACAAGAAGAAGAGTCAAGCAAACGTGGTTGAAAAGAATGATGAAATGAAGGACTTATGTGCCATGCTATTTGAATGCAACTTGGTAGGAAATACCAAGTTAGGATTCCTAGGAGAAGAGAAGCCTGGAGTTGGAGGAGGCTGAATAGAAACTTATTCTTGCCCCCACCGCAGGGCCCGACGATACTATCTTCATGGGAAACTCCGCAATACCAAAAATTGAAGGAGTTGGGAAGATAGCTTTGAAGATGACTTCGGGAAAAGTCGTGACTCTAAACAATGTTCTTCATGTTGCTGAAATTCGCAAGAATTTGTTCTCTGCTGGACTTCTTATCAAGAATGGATTTAAGTGTGTCTTTGTTTCTGAAAAAGTTATAATAAGTAATAATGATGTGTATGTAGGAAAAGGTTACCTAATTGAGGGCCTTTTCAAGTTGAATGTATCAGCTATTGATATTAATAAAGTTCAAGCTTCTTCTTACTTACTTGAGTCAAATATTTTATGACATGCACGTTTAGGTCACGTCAACTTCAAAACTATACGAAAAATGATTAACTTGAAAGTATTGCCTAAATTTGAATGCGATAATTTGATATGTCAAATATGTATGGAATATAAGTATGTTAAACATCCTTATAAGTCGGTTGAAAGGAATTCAAATCCTTTAGACTTAATTCACACAGATATTTGCGATATGAAGCCAATACCATCTCGCGGTGGGAAAAAGTATTTCATAACTTCTGTTGACGACAGTACTAGATATTGCTATATTTACTTAATTAATAGTAAAGATGAATCAATTGAGGCATTCAAAATAGAAAAATTAAGTTTAAACACAACTAAATAAAAAGATCAAAATGATAAGAAGTGATAGGAGTGGTGAATATGAATCTCCTTTTGAAGAAATATGTTTGGAATATGGCATTATTCACCAAACATCTGCCACTTACTCACCGCAATCTAATGGAATTGTGGAAAAAAGGAATAGAACATTAAAAGAGATGATGAATGCCTTGTTGATAAGTTCGGGTTTACCCCAGAACTTGTTGGGGCAAGCTATTCTTACAGCTAATCAAATACTCAACTGAGTTCCCCATAACAAAACGCAATTCATTCCATAGAAAAAGTGGAAAGGTAGGAAACCTAAATTAAAATATTTTCAAGTGTGTGGGTGTTTGGCTAAATTGCAAATTCCTAAACCCAAAAGGGTGAAGATTGGACCGAAAATGGTTGATTGTGTTTTCATAGGATATGCAAGAAATAGTAAGGTATATCATTTTCTAGTTCATAAATCAAAAAATCCTGACATTCATATTAATACGATAATCGAATCTGATAATGCTGAATTCTTTGAGAATATTTATCTGTATAAAAATGAATATGAGTCATCTAGTAAAAAATTTAAGCGACCTCGAGAAGAAGAAAAGTAAAGTATGTTTAGTGAGAAAAATCCAAGACGTAGTAAACGTCAAAGGACAAATACTTACTTTGGACCAGACTTTCTGACATTTTTGTTAGAAAATGAGCCTCAAAAGTTTAAAGAAGAAATATCTTCCTCGGAAGCATAATATTGGAAAGAGGCAGTCAATAGTGAGATAGAATCCATATTAAGTAATCATACTTGAGAACTGGTTGATCTTCCTCCAGGAAATAAACCTTTGGGTTCTAACTGGAATTTCAAAAGGAAAATGAAAGTTGATGGTACTATTGACAAATATAAGGCAAGATTAGTTGTCAAATGGTTTAGACAACGAGAAGGTATTGATTATTTTGATACATACTCACTACTAACGAGGATTACATATGTTTGGGTATTAATAGCGTTAGTTGCCGTGTATGATCTTGAAATCCATCAGATGGATGTGAAGACAGCCTTCTTAAATGGAGACTTGGAGGAAGAAATTTATATGGAACAACCTGAAGGGTTCATGGTTCCCCAAAAAAAAAGGTGTGCCGACTTGTTAAGTCACTTTACGGAATGAAACAAGCACCCAAACAATGGCATGCGAAATTTGACCAAACAATGTTGGCAAATGAATTTAAGATTAATGAGTGTGATAAATGTGTTTACATTAAAAACACTCCAAATCATATAGTCATGGTATGTTTATATGTTGATAACATGTTAATAATGAGCAAAGACATTGTAGATATAAATGCTACTAAGTGTATGTTTGCTAGCAAGCTTGATATGAAGGACTTAAGAGTTGTTGATTTCATTCTAGAAATTAAAATTCATAGGACTCCTCAAGGACTGGCATTGTCTCAATGTCATTACATTAAAATGATACTTGAAAAAGTCAAGTATCTAGATGTAACGAACCAACCGGTCGTTTTGCATTATCGGACCCCGTTTCCCTAAATGAAATTTCCCATAGCGGCTTATTGTGATTTATGACTTGTGGGGACGGGTGGTTCGGGAGTCGGAAGCGTTTAGAGTGATATAGGAACATGTGGTTCCTTAAGGTTGGCCTTTAAGGCCAAGTTTGACTTCGGACAACATTTTGGGTAAACGACCTCGAAATAGAGTTTTGGTGGTTCCGGTAGCTTGGTATGGTGATCTCGGACTTGGGCATACGTTCGGAATGGGTTTTGGATGACCCGAGAGCGTTTCGGTGCATGATAGCGAAATAAGAGTTTCCTTAGGTTCATATTGTGGTTTGGGACGTGTTTTTGGGTTATCGAGGTCCGAACGAAATTTCGAGACCAAGAATAGTTCCATTATATCATTTATGACTTGCTTGAAAAATTTGGTGTCATTCCCAGTAGTATAGGTCAGTTCGGCGCATTGTTAGCAAATTCAAGAAACTTAAAGTTCCTAAGTTTGATTCTAGGGGTTTTGAGGTGTGATTTTGAGTTTTAACGTTGTTTTGGGTGTTCCGAAGGCTCAAGCGAGTCCGTATTATGATTTGGGACTTGTTGGTATATTTGGACGGGGGCTCGGGTGGGCCCATGTGCCTCTCGGGCACCAAACGAGGCCAAAAACCAGCTGAAGCAGTTGCTGGTGCACCTGACCTGGTGTGACCGCAGGTGCGGTTGTGCACTCGCAGGTGCGAGACCGCTCCTTCGGTCCTTGCCTCGCAGGTGCGGCTTCATGTGAGGCTGCCCATTTCTCGCAGGTGCGAAAAATATCCGCAGGAGCGGAGCCGCAGGTGCGAGCTCCTCTCCACAAGTGCGAGCCCAGGCCCCTTGCCCCTCTTCCACATGTGTGAGTCTTTTCTCACAGGCGCGAGACCGCAGGTGCGGTCCTTGAGCCGTAGGTGCGAAACCCCTATAGGCAGTAGGTTCTTTAAAACTCGGGACATAATTATTTTTCACCCATTTCTTCCTCCATAGTCGACCTTGAGGGCTTGGAAAAGGGCCAAACGACCTAGCTACTGAAAGGTAAGTGATTTCTACTCTAATATTAGTTTAATACATGAAATCCTAGGTAGATTAACCTTCTAATTAGTGAAAATCAAGGGTTAGAGTAAAAACCTAGGGCTTTATGAAATTTGGGGAATTACCCACTAAACTAGCTATGAAATCATACAAAAATCATATATTAATGATCCTTAGGGTATGAGTAAGTGTTTCCTTCAAGAATTTTCGGAATCCGAGCATGTGGGCCCGGGGTGTATTTTTGGGATTTTTCAAAGTAGGTTGAAATAACTACTTAATTAGGTAAATTTCATAGTTTTGAGCATAGATTAATTCATGTATACAATATTTGATTAGTTTCGAGTCCTTGAGAGACGAGTTTGGAGGTTCGGGCGCGTTCTTGACCCGGAAAGTAGGTGCTACGCGAGGTGGGTCTCCTTTCTAACCTTGTAAGAGGGAATTGTCCCCATAGGTGATTATAAATAATTTTATGTCCTTATTTGCGGGGCCTACGCAAGCACGAAGTGATGAGAGTCCGTGCGTAGCTACTATTATATTATGTTGGGTAGTTCTAGGACTCACAAGCATGCTTTTATGTGCCTTACATGTGTCCCTAAATGTATTTGAGTTGCATAGTATCCTTGAATTGGGTATGAGAATATTAGGAAGTTAATTTCAAAAAAATCATATTTCTTAAGTTCTTGATTTTACGTACAACCTCTGTTAAACCCCTAAATATTGAAAAATTATGTGTATGTATACGGCACCCGTGTCGTATGTATGATTCGTGAGAGGGATAGCCCTACTATTATGTCAACTGCGTTGCATGTTCGATTTGCGAGCGGGGTAATAGATGCATCTATGGTTCGAGCCGTTCGACTCTCGGCAATGCACATTTATTTTTGCGACTTTTTGGCCGTACGCTTTCGGCCTATTATGTGCTATATGATTTACTGGGAGTCTTGTTGTAATTGTATAAACGGTTTCATGTGAAAAAGGGGATTTAGTGCATTATATGCTAGTGGAATTTGACATGAAAATGTAATTACAATTATACTTGATATTTTATGTCTTTGTGATTACTGCGACTGTTATGTCTTCCTAGTCCTTATTAAATTATGTTAAATAGAATTCACCCTAGTAAGTATCACATCTACCTCTCGTCACTACTTCTTCGAGATTAGGCAGGATACTCACTGGGTACATATATGTTTATGTGCTCATGCTAAGCTTCTGTACTTAATTGTACATGCTCTGAGGCAGGTGCATCTGGGTATTCATCTGAAGCTCGTCCCTGACGTACATTTGGCGTGGACTTCTCGGTGAGCTGCTTCCCTTGACGTTTTCTCTGGCAGCACCTTGGAGTTCCTCTTTACTTTTGCTATGTCTGTATTACTTTTATTCAGACAGTAGGTCAAACTTGTACTTTCTTTTGGATACTCGTTTCTATTAGATGCTCGTAGACCTGTGGTGCCAGTTCCTGGCAATGCCCATGTAGTGGATATTCTATTCTTTTGGGTTGTAATGATGGTGGTGATTACTGTATTTATTGCTCACTTTTGGTTGTTTAAGTCACTAATTTACTTCGAATTTATGCATTTGAAAGAAAAACTTCTCAAGTATGGTGAGTTGTTTTATAAATTAAAAAGGGATCACTAGTAAATTAAGGTTGGTTTGACTGACATCGAAGTTGGGCGCCATCGCCACCTAAATTGGGATTTGATTCGTGACACTAGATTTCAAAGTCACAAATACCCTATTGATGTAAATGCAGCTCTTACGAATAATCTAGGTCAAAGGAGATCTCAACTAGATTATGCTCGTGTGTTGGAAAGTTTAATGTACATCATGAATTGTACATGTCCTAATATAGCTTGTGCAGTAAGTAAACTGAGTCGTTCACAAGTAATCCCGACCAAACTCATTGAATGGCAATGAAACGAGTTTTGGGGTATCTAAGGCATACCTAAGATTATGATTTTCATTACAGTAAGTATCATGCGGTAATTGGAGGATATAGTGATGTAAATTGGATCATTGGATCATCAGAAACAAAGTCCATAAGTGGATATGTTTTTACAATTGGTGGAGGAGCAGTTTCTTGGAAATCATCCAAACAAACATGCATTTCTCGCTCTATAATGGAATCTGAGTTTATAACTTTAATAAGGCTAGAGAAGAAGTTGAATGACTCGGGAATTTCTTAGAAAATATTTCGTTTTGGCCCAAACCAGTGACTCCTATATGCATACATTGCGATAATCAAGCGGCAATAGGAAAGGCTGGAAGCATTATGTATAACGAAAAATCTCGTCACATACAACGAAAATACAATATCGTTAGACAACTACTCTCTAATAGAATTATCACAATTGACTACGTAAAGTCAAAAGATAATGTGTCGATCCACTTACAAAAGGCCTAAATAGAGAGGCGGTTGATAAATCAACGAAGGAAATGGGACTATGGCCTAGGACAAGTCACTGTGACGGTAACTCTACCTAGAACACTGAAGATCCTAAGATCTAGGTTCAACGAGATCAAACAAAGTCATTGGTGATGGTTCAACATTGTCAAATAAAATTTTGGTCTATTCTCGTGATGAGACAATGTTCAGTACCAAGGATAAAGCGTTGAGGCTTTTGGTTTCTAAGTTTGATACGGAGTATATAAAATAGTGTATCTATGGGATAACGCGTTTAAGAATCACCTATATAAGTGTGAATTGTAAACCGCTTCAAGGAGAACTCTGTAAGGCTAGTTCTCTATGCAGTTATGAACGAAACGGTGTTCATTGCTGAAATGAACACAACAAAGAGAACTAAAGGCGGTTAAAGGGTTGATTGGGCGACTTATGGCTGTCTAGGTATACACCAAAGTTCGACGGTTCAAAGATATCAAATTTACCGATTGACCGAGTATATCCGACATAAGTTCACTATGGAAAGTTCAAAGGGAAACCTACTTATTCAGATGCAATTAATCCTCAATTGTAAACCACACAGTTTTTCATGCATGCATATTTTCAGATAGTCATTTTCCATTCATGTGGTGGATTGTTGAATTTTTTTTCTAATTAGATAAGAGGTGTGAATGGGAAATGGAGGGAAACGAAAAGTTTGAAATAGTTTCTTTTACTAATGCACTTTGTCCCTCATCGGAAGAAGGAAAGAAAATATTTATGTTTATATAGAGAAGCACATGTTCTAGCTCTTAAAGAGTTAAGAAGAAGTGGTATCTCGCGCCGTCGTCGTAGTCGCTCGGCTCTGCTCGGCTTCGGCTTCGGCTTCGGATCCGGAACCAGAACCAGATCCCGATCCGGATTCAGTCAATTGATATGATTGATTGATAATTTTTTGGACTAAATTTATTTCGCGTTTTCCATTATATAATTTTCTTTTTCTTGATATTTTCGCGCGGATTTTATTTCGCAGATAATTTCCTAACGACTAACGGTCGTTTTTGAATTCACGATCAAACAAGAAAAGTTTTTTTGCCGAAACAGTACCTCATGTGAATAGGTACTTTCGCACCTATTCAAACCAGACTGTTTGGCTATAAATTCAAAGGTTTGGTCTCACTTTCTGACTACCGAAATTTGCATACTCTCCCCTCTCTCTTCTGCATTTCTGTATTTGTTTTCCAAAAGCAAAAACGTAAGCATCAGTGTGGTTTACTTCCGTTTGTTGAGTTCGACGAAGTTCTGTAATTTTCATTGCCGGTATTACAGAATAGTTGTTATGTTCTATCCTGGGAGGAATTAATCCAACAACCTTAGGAAACAGTGAGGAGATTAAATTCCTTAAGGAAACACCGTTGTCTGTTGGGCTCGGAACGTTATTCATTTCATTTTATTTCTGTCTTTGGTTTTTGGTTTCGTTTTATTTTATAGAAATTATATTTTCGAATACAGATACTAACAATTACTACTATATGAAATTATATGAATTATTTCGTCTAATAAATTAAATTATTTTAGGGGAACACTTTATGTCAATTCAACATAATCCTTTATCGGCATGAGCTATATTAGGTGTAAATTAATTTCCTTATAATTAATATATTTCCTTGTATGTAGGATCTTATTTTTATTTTCTTTCTTATCTAGAATATTTATAGTATCTACTAAGTTAATTCTCTTTTTTTTTTTTCTTCTTAGTTCTATTTTTTCAGGTTAGACTAAAGTCGGTATCTATATATTGACTTCAAATTGGAGTGGAAATATAGAACAAAAATTATTCTTTAAATACAATTTCAAGATTTTAGCTGAAGAAAAAAGGCTTTTCAAATGTGGTGACACAACTTAACAAATAATTAAATTTTATATTTCATGTTAAACATTTCAAGAAAATCCAGTTGGTTTGAGAGATGAAGATGATGATTAAGGAAGTTGGTAAAATTTGTATAACAATTTGCTGGTTTCAGCATCTTGTAATAGTTGCAGAGGCCATACCTACAACATTGGATGGACCATTTAAGCCAGTAAGTAGGAGATTTGATCCTTCACTGCGCAAAGGCGGTGATGATTTGGGAATGGAACATCCAAGGCTTAAGAGGAATGTCACTTCATTTTTTCCAGAACAGATTGCTCTTGCCTTGTCATCTTCTCCTACTTCTATCTGGGTTTCTTGGGTCACTGGTATATCTTTTTACTCTTCTCTATGTTTGAATTTGTTTTCTTATCTAAGCTACTTTATGGTGAAAAAAAAAAAAGACTCTGCTTGGTTCTTAAATCTTGAGCGCCGGGTGTATTGGAAACAACTTCTCCATCTATATAAAGTAAGGGCTATGCTCTGCCTACATTACACTAGGTTGTTGTTACTGTCGGCGTTGTTGTCGCTTAGTTCTTAAATCTTGTTCAAATCATAATTATTTAAGGGTTACAATTATTGGGGTGTTTTTTTTCCATTTCTTTTGGTGTAGCAGATAGAGATACCGTGATTTCGCATATGATTGATTGGCTAAGAATTTTTTCTATTTTTTGACTTTATTGGTGTTAAGAGGATGCCTAGATCAAGAAATAGTGTGTACCAACCAAAATGTGGTTCTTTTGGACTCAAAGAACCAGAAACTGAGGGAAAAAAACTTGGTGATCAAAATATATATAAAGCTCTTTTAAAGGGCGTTATACCTTAACGGCGCTATATGTATAAAGCCTTTTTGAAAGGCTCTATATATATATTATGTGGGTCCACCGTTAACGGCCCTCTTTCTTTGTTTTTGGAATCCACATGGCGCAAGATAACTGGATTTAATGTACCGAAAGAGGAGTAGAGTGTTGGGTGGTGCAATGGTTATAGGCTAGGTATGAACCACATTTTGGTTCCGGACTCCCTCATTTAGATGGAGTTAACCGATCAAAGTTACTTACTGGAGTTTGACTTTTATGCACTCGCAAATAAACGGGTAAATACTCTAAAGAAAAAGGTGGGTAAACTGTTGGAGCATGTCAAATTACACTGACAATGTTGATGTTTTAAACTGTCAGTATATAAAACTTGAATTCAATAATTTGAAGTATGGTTGCGTTCTTTCGTTATTCGAAATGGTGTATGCTATATTTAGTTTGGTTGGTTTCTTTTGGTCAAGTTATTTAGAAAATTTTCCATGATAATTTATTTTCTTTTTTGTGTTCCGGCATTGGTGGCTTCCAATTGTTTTTTAGCGGATGCTCAGATCAAGATGCATATAAATTGCAATATCGCTAGTAATTTTAGATGGATTTGATTGTTGAAATTGTTTTAAAGTAGTTTTGTGGTTTTAGGGGAAGCTCAGATTGGTCTAAATGTGACTCCACACGATCCAACAACAGTAGCAAGTGAGGTGTGGTATGGGAAGTCAAGTGGGAAATACACAATGAAGCAAAATGGGGTTTCAGTAGTTTACAGTCAGTTGTATCCATTTGAAGGTCTATGGAACTACACCTCTGGCATTATTCATCATGTGAAGATTGATGGTAATGTTATCTGCAGAAAACCTTAAAATTTCTGCATAGGTTCCCTTTGTCAACATATCTCACTTTTTCCAGCTTCAAACTGAGATCCATGAATGTCAATAAAAGAGAACGCATTCTTGCAAACATTCACTATTTTTAATGTGCTAACTATTGGAACAACAATTGTAACCAGTTGTTTATCCTTTTGGATTAGCTCTTAGCTTTCATGCTTATCCTTAGATTAGATATAGATTTAGAGTTATCCTTTTGTTCATACTTATCTTTCAGTTAGTTAGCTCTAGATAGTGTTTTGATTTGAATAAGTCTCCCAACTCAAGGAGTACTCTTAGGAAGACATGTATTTAAACTGAGCTTGGCATTCAATACAGATACAGTTTTCCATCATATTCTTGAGTGTTTATACTAACTTGATTTGGATGATAAATTAGACCAGGTTTTGATACTTTTGTTTATGCTGCAATTGGAAGAATTATCTTTTAGCTGCCGAGTGAGCACGGTTTTGCCTTAAAAAGTCAAGTAGATATAGGGAACAGTCTGAATTACCTTTGGTTATTAGAAAATTCAATATATGCAAATTTAAGTGGCAGGTTCCTAGAGTAGTTAATCCCCTGAATTTGAGTGGTATATTGTATAGATGTACCAGTTCAGTATATATCTGTATATGGTGCTGAATATTGCCTCTGAATTATGAGCTGTTGCAGTGTAGGATAACTTAAATGTACGTATATCGCATTAGTTAAAGAAATCCTTCCACATATCTTTGCTTTGCTTCCTGCCACTAGTTATCTCTAATTAATCGATAGGAGGACCATAAGCTAAACTGTGTGTGTTGGTAAATCTAGCATATTTGTCTTATAGATCACAAGGAGAAAAATGTATATGTAATTAGTTTTTTTCTGATCGGAAAATGAGAGTTTTCTTTCCTACCATAGGTCTTGAACCTGAAACAAAGTATTATTACAAGTGTGGGGATAGTTCTCTAGCAGCCATGAGTAAGGAGCTTGAATTCGAGACCTTCCCATTGTCTGCACCTAACAAGTATCCACGACGAATAGCAGTTGTCGGGGACTTGGGTCTTACAAGCAATACAACCACAACCTTTGATCATCTCATGATGAATGATCCTTCCATGATTTTAATGGTCGGAGATTTATCTTATGCGAATCAATACCTTACAACGGGTGGTAAAGGAGCTTCATGCTTTTCTTGTCAGTTTCCAGATGCACCCATCAGAGAGACATATCAACCTAGATGGGATGGATGGGGAAGGTCATCTATTCTTTTTCTCACTTAACTAATCTCCTTTTGTCTTTTAAAACTTTTCTGCCCTTTCTGTATATCTTTCTTGATGGGGAGCCTCATGTCTTGCACTATCGCTATTAATGCTATATAGAATTGTCTTTTGCTACGGCAAATTGATACAAATAGTCAGCTTCTGCTGATATGTCTTGCAACTGAATATTGTTCTCTCTTTAGTTTCTAATCTTACATGGAGAATTTAGTTGAAGAAAGTAGAAATTTTTCTCATCTTTATAGATATTTGAACTCAAGATAATAACTGAATTTGTTGTTATACATTGCACAAAATATTCTGTGTTCCGCTGTAACAATGCCGCTTTGTTAAAGCTAGATGTTTGTGAGCAGAACCATCTAAATGGCCAACTTAGGTGCCTATTGCCAAATCATAAGTTGTTTTAGCCATGATTAAGGAAGACAATATACATATAAATGTAATTGTTGAGCATGAGGGATGCAATAGTCTGTTTCGGGTGTGAAGTTTGAGTGGATGCCAGTTACACTATTTATTGAGTGTTCATCAAAGTGATACCATTGTGGAACGACAAAACTGCTACAGAGCCTATTATATACACCTATGAGATAGAAAATGGAAAATAAAGTGAAAAATTGGAAGTGGTTGGATTTGAAACAAGCTAATCTGAATATGATTCTTTGTGGTGCATTACTAATTGAAGCAAAGAGAGAAATTTGAACTGAATAAACTGGAGTTGCAGGTTTATGGAACCGCTGATCTCAAGAGTTCCAATGATGGTTATTGAAGGAAACCATGAGATTGAGCCTCAAGTAGCAGGCCTCACATTCCAGTCGTACTTGACAAGATTTGCTGTTCCTTCAAAGGAATCTGGCTCTAACAGTAACTTTTACTACTCTTTTAATGCTGGAGGAGTCCATTTCATCATGCTAGGAGCCTATGTTGACTATAATCAGACCAGTAAGTAATTATGTTGCTTGAGTTAATAAATCATTTTTCATTTTTCTCTTCAGTATCTTCAGTCACTGCCTCTGATATACTTGCATAAAGAAAGATCATGCTGCAAATATGATGTGTTTTTTTGTTTAACTTGTATCAGGTGCTCAGTATGCTTGGCTTCAGGATGATCTGGAGAAAGTAGACCGTGGCATGACTCCTTGGTTAGTGGCTGCATGGCATTCTCCTTGGTACAATAGCTATTCGTCACACTACCAAGAATTTGAGTGCATGAGGCAGGAAATGGAAGAAATCCTCTATATGTATCGTGTTGATATTGTTTTCTCTGGTCATGTAAGAGGAACAACACTCCTAATGGTTGGCTATAAATAAACAAATTAATGATCTCAGTTCTTAGTGATGTTTTCTAACACTCCACCTATCACAATACAATGAACTAAATCACTTAAAATAAGAAGCTATATTGGCTTATTTTCTGTCTTTTTATCGGATCATAGTATAGCTCATAGGACAATCATGATTGGTTGCAGAAAGTAGTGATCTAAGAAAGATCTTTTGTTAAATTTTCAAAAAAAAAAAAAGACATGTTCCTGTAACTATTGACAACCTAGCTATAAGGATTTAAGATTTCATGAAAACATTTCAGTAGAATTTCTTCACGAAAAGATAGGTTTCTCATTTTAACTTAATTTGTGTATTTCATGTCAGGTACATGCATATGAGCGAATGAATCGAGTCTATAACTATACATTAGATCCATGCGGCCCTGTTTATATAACAGTAGGAGATGGTGGTAATATAGAGAAAGTTGACGTTGATTATGCAGATGATCCTGGAAAATGTCCTTCACCAAGTGACAACATTCCAGAATATGGAGGTGTATGTCACATGAACTTTTCCATTGGACCTGCTAAAGGAAAATTTTGCTGGGACAGACAACCGGAATGGAGTGCATATAGAGAGAGCAGCTTCGGCCACGGGATATTGGAGGTAAAGCCAGAGCTTTAGCTGTACTACTTTTCTTTTACTTCCACATGTTTAATTCTCTCCTCTTCAAGTTTCATCTCTGTGTATAATTTATTCACCTTGATGTCAAACAAGCCTCTTTCATCAAGTTAAAGAAAGCCATTAGTCTATACCAAGATACTGTTAAATAGTAAATAACCTGCCATTGCTGCTGTGCCACTTCGTATTTCAAAGCTACAGAACTGATTCTGTTTCTGATAACAAATACTTACGTTTCATATTTACCATTGTAAATTTTTTTATGCATATTTCTCTTCTCCATTCATATGTGCAGATGGTAAATTCAACCCATGCATTATGGACTTGGCACCGTAATCAGGACATTTACCACGAAAACAGTCATGGTGATCAAATATACATTGTGCGACAACCTCAATCTTGCTCTGTACGACAACCTCAAAGGTGATCGCAGACAAATAGATCTTTCATAAAATTATTCAACAAAGTGAAACAGTTATGGAGTTTATAGAACAGTAACTCTGGTTATGATATAGCTGCTTTAGGATCTCCAATGAGGTTATGTGGTTTTAGGGGCTATACTCCAAGGAGAGGATGTCGTTGGCAGCCTACCTACATATCAGTTTCATCAGTAAAAAGAAGTAATAACAAATTGTTGCTGTCATAGTAATTACTAGTACTATTCACCAAAAGTATTTCTATTCCCTATTATTGAAGCATTTTTATTTTTCTCCGGAAAATGGCTCTAAGTGAGAGGCCATGCTACATTGAACTCAGCACTCTTCTTTCTATCAATGAAACATTGGCTTTTGGCTCTTTATCAAATGGTTATCTGGGGAACTACTTTTTCATTCTAAGACTAACTTCACAAAGGTGAAAATTTTCTGCAAGTCCTCTTCATGGCCTATAAAAGAAACTGCTGAAACTATCATTCTTCATAGCATGCCAAGATCTGCAAAACATTTTTAGTTACCTCTATCTCTCGCGTTATCATCTCTTTATACGTGAGTCTCTAAGACTTACAATTCGAACACCAAGTCAAGGATTACTAGACATCTCGCACAGCAACTGTCAAAATCTTGATAGGTAAAAGTTTTTCCTGGAAAGTTGACAACTATATTGTTTGTTTAACCCAAAAGTAGATTTCTCGGTCAAAGTCAATATCTAGAAGTAATCGGGTTACTAATAACCAAGATTTACTTTACTTTTCCAACAATTTGAAAAAATAGATCAAGAAATGGAAATAATTGACAAAGAAAATATGAAATGAACTGATAATCACTCCCAAAGTTACGGCTTAGAACTTTGAGAACAAAGCAAAGAATAATTGTATAAATTTCAGTAATAGTCGGTACTTGCCATTACAAATGAGATTCCAGTCCTTATATAGGAGCATACAATTATATTGGTTCCCTTACGTAATTTGGGCTCACTAATGGTATTAATTGCCTTGATTGCCCGTTACCATGTACAACCGTAACGGAAACATTTATGATTAAAGATTCCTTGTAACTGCTCTGATTTTCCTTCCTTATTTATGACAGGTTCGTGTATCTTCCCTTCTTCACAACCTTTATTCATTTTGTTCTTGTTTCTCCTTTTACAACTGTCAGGAACCCCGTGGGTGTTCCTCCGATGCCTTTTCCGCATTCTTTAACTCATCTAATTAAGAACGCCACTTGTCCTTACATCTATGTTCCTCGTACCATGCCCCATCATCTTGTTGATAGTCCATGTGTCATGTCTTTTTCCACCAATGCAGATAGTCCCTCCACTTTCTGAATATACTCAACTGAATATTCGGGAAGTGGTAAGTTTTTATGTCTGGAATTCTTTGTCGTCGTTTCTTGAGTATCATTATGCCTCCTTCAAAATCGATGCGACGTATGTCACGTTCATTTAATGCCCATGCCACGTGGCTTCTTATGATTGGTTCTACAGTTTCTCGGCACTTTTTAGGGTTTTTTCTTTGGCTGCATCAGTCACGAAGTGACGGTTCCATTATGACACTTCATAATGACCAATTTTAACGACGGTTCCTTATAAATACTTCATCCTTTTTTATTTCTTGAAACCTTCTTCGTTCTTCTCTGTATCCATCATCTTAACCCTTCTTCGTATTTCTGTACCTTTCCTCTATATTTTCTTTTTTAAACTTGTCTTCTTCAACACCAGACCCTCGCAAAGTTGTGATCGTTGACGAGCTTGCTCCTTCTACTGCCCCTACTAGGAGTAGGAGAGGTAGTAGAGTCCGCAGCCTTGATCAGTGGGAGAAGGACTATGAAGCCCTCGAGGATAAGTCATCGCTAGATGTTAGTTGGACTTTTTTGAACACTCGCATCGAGACTTTAACTGAAGACAGCCAGGGAGGTTTTAACCTTAACGCTAAGAATGCTAGAGCCAGAAAAGCAATTGAACAAACTCAGCAACGTCAAATCTTTTCCACGCTTAAAGACGAAGGTTCTAAGGGTGATGGAGATGGACTTGTTTCTGACGAAGCTGATGTTCAACCCTCTTCTCCCCAAGTTGATCCTTCTTCTCTCCCGTTGATGGTTCTCCTTAGCTTTTCTCTGTTTGTTGGTTTTTGCTTGGAACTCCCTTATGTTTTTTGGACAACTTTCTCGGAAGGTTTGTTTTTGCTACCCGTATCTTTTTGGGGTTATACATAAATATTGCCCCTATTCTTTGGGGTTACCATATAAATATCTTTACTACTTTTGTCGCATATTATGCTTTCTGCCCTTTTAATATTTGAACTTTCTCTTGAACTTAAAAATGCTTTAATAGACCGTGACTTCGTTATACAGGAATTTTTATAAAAGGGGACCTTTTATATTAACGACACTAATAAAGATGACGTCTCATCTTCATATTGGTGCAAATATATGAAACATAAAGTAGACATGAAAAGAGAAATAATTTGAGGAAGTTTTATGCTTTGAACTTTCAAATAAATTTCGTACATCATTTTCATAAATGTTCATACAACACATTCATAACTGCTTTCCTTGTAGCAGGTTTACAAATTCGGGTTTATTCTCCCATGACTAAATTTATAGTCTTAACATAGAAACTCGTAAGAATATCTTGCATCCTTTTTGCGAGTTCGAACTCCTTTGAAATGTTTTCAAAGGTTTCTTCAAGGTTTTGATTCAGGTTGAACTATGCCCGTGGTTCCTTTTCCTTCCTTCTATTGCATAGTCCCCCCAGTGTTGGAGCTTTGAAGTTGAAATCTCGAACACTGGATCACTCCTTTCTTTTGGTCCTTTCCTTGAAAAGGAAAATATAAACGGGACTTGGAGGTAATTTCTTAGATGATGATTGCATAACCCTTTTTCCCATCAGAAAAGTTGTAACCTAGAGCGGGAATAATTCAGTATTTTGCGTGTCTTTCGGGTTTAATATCATCATTTGGTACGGGTCACCTTTTTTCCTATCATCTAAAATGGTTAGTAAAATTCAAAAGAACAAAATAAAATCGAATTTGCGGGATACCTGACCATGGGTCTTTTCTTCGTTTTAGAAGTAATACTTCTTCAAATGGACTGCAATCCAGTTTGATAGCAATACCTTTCTATCCATGATTTCCAACTTGTATGCTTCTTTCCCAGCGATGCCTCGAACCCTATATGGGCCTTCCCAATTTGAGCTCAATTTTCCTGCATTTTCCATTTTTGTTGACCGAAACACCTTTTTGAGGACGAAGTCCCCAATCTTGAATTACCTCAAATTAGATTTTCTGTTATAATATCGTTCAATCATCTGTTTTTGAGACACCATTCGAATTAATGCCGTTTCTCTCCTTTCTTCTAATAAATCCAAATTTACCCACAACTCTTCCTTATTTGCCTCTTTAGTGGCATGCGTGTACCTCAACTTGGTTCACCTATCTCCACCGGAATCAAAGCTTCTGCATCATATACAAGTGAAAACGGAGTCACTCATACTAGTTCTTGCGGTTGTTCGGTAAGCCCATAGCACCCCTGATAATAGTTCTGGCCATTTGTCTTTTGATTCTTCCAATATATTCTTTAAGTTATTAATAATAACTTTATTTTTTGATTCAGCTTGTCCGTTGGTCGCAAGGTGGTAAGGTGCGGATGTAATTCGTTTGATTTGCCAACTTTGGAAGAATTCTGTGATTTTCGCGCCAATGAACAGTGGGCCATTGTCACATACAATTTCCTTTGGAACTCCACATCGACATATATATTTCGCCAAATGAAATCCCTCACTTCTTTTTCCCGCACCTGTTTGAAAGCCCCTACTTATACCTATTTTGAGAAATAATCTGTTAAAACTAACAAAAATCGTACAATTCCATTAGCTTGAGGCAACGGCCCTACGATGTCCATGCCCCATTTCATGAAGGGTCATGGTGAAATAACTGAATGCAACATCTCTGGCGTCGATGCATGATATTGGCATATCGTTGACATTTATCACACCTAGCTACAAAGTTTTATGCTTCTTCTTCCATTTTTGGATAATAATATCCTGCTCTTATTAATGTTTTCACCAACAATCTTCCCCGGCGTGATTACGGCAATGCCCCTCATGTACTTCTCTCATTACATACTTCGTTTGTGATGGACCGAGGCACCGTGCGAAAGGTCTACCAAACATTTTACAATATAAATTTCCACGAACTAAGCAGTACCAAGCAGCTTTTTGCCGTAGCAATTGTGACTTCTTCTTATCTTCAGGAAAGATACCATACTGTAAAAATCTCACAAATTCGTTTCTCAAATACCAAGTTAAATTATTAAAATTTACCTCACTCTTGGTTTGATCTAGTGTCGCATGAAACAAATGTATCACAATAGTATTTACTGCATTTGTTACATACGCGACATATGCGAGATTTACCAATGTGTCTGCTTCAGCATTTTTCTCCCTAGGTATTTGCACGGCTTTCCATGTCTGAAATTGTCTAAGAAATTCTCGTACCTTTTCCAAGTATTGTTGCATTCGCGTCTCTCTTGCCACGTAAGTCCCCTGTATTTGATTAACCACCAGCTGCGAGTCACTTTTGATCACAATTTGTTCGATACCAAGTTCTCGTGCCAATTCCAAGCCTGTAATCACAGCTTCATACTCTGTCTCATTGTTAGTGATTGGATAACATTTTATTGCTTGTCTTATGACTTCACCTGAGGGTGGAATTAGAACAATTCCTAAACCTACTCCTTTAACATTTGAGGAGCCGTCAGTAAACAGAGTCCAAGTCCCCGGATTAGCTCCGGTGAACACCGGTAGTTCTTTCTGTGCCTCAGGAACTAAATTCTTGCTAAAATCCGCTACAAAATCTGCTAATACCAGCGATTTTATTACAGTTCTAGGCTGATATATGATATCATACTCACTGAGTTCTATTGCTCGTTTAGCTATACTAACTGATAATTCCTATTTATGTAGTATGTTTCTCAAGGGGAAAACAATTATAACAGAAATAGGATGACATTGAAAGTAAGGTCATAACTTCCTAGATGCCATAATTAAGGCTAACGCGAGGTTTTCTAAGTATGGATACCGTTTCTCAGCATCAAGTAAAGACTTACTAACATAATAAATTAGGGATTGTTTACTTTTATCTTCTTGTACCAACCCCGCACGTACCGCTACTTCTGACACAAAAAGGTAAGTGAACAATCTTTCACCGTCTTTTGGTTCGGCCAACAGAGGCGGGTTTGATAGATACGACTTCAGGTCCTTGAGAGCTTGCTGGTACTCGTCAGTCCATTCAAACTGATTTTGCTTCTTCAGCACTGAAAAGAATTTAAAACTTTTTTCTAATGATTTTGATATAAACCTCCCCGGAGCTTCTATCTTGCCTGTTAATCTCTGTACTTCTTTCTTGCTCGTGAGTATATTTGGCATCTCCTCAATAGCTGTTATCTATGTGGGATTCACTTCACTACCTCTTTAGAAACAAGAAAACCCGAAAATTTACCTGACGTCACATCAAAAGCACATTTTTCGTGTTTAACTTCAAGTTGTACTTGCGGAGAATCTCAAAGGTGTCTGACAGGGGTTGAAAATAATCCCCTTCTTGTGTCGACTTGACCAACATATCTTCTATGTAGACTTCCATAGTTTTTCCTAGATGTTTTTGGAACATTTTAGTCACCTATCTTTGATATGTAGCTCCACCATTTTTCAAGCCAAATGGCATGACTTTGTAAGAATAAGTCCCCCTGTCTTTGATAAACAAAGTTTTTTCTTCATCCATAGGGTCCATTTTTATTTGGTTATAACCTGAATATACATCTAAAAAACTTAAAAGTTCATGACCTGCAGTAGAATCAATTAATTGATCTATATGTGGAAAAGGAAATGAATCTTTAGTACAAGCCTTATTTGAATCAGTATAATCTACGCAAACTCGCCATTTTCCATTCTTTTTTGGAACCATAACGGTATTAGCTAACCAGTCAGGGTACTTCACCTCTCGTATTTAACCAATTTTTAAAAGATTTTGTACCTCATCCTGGATCACTTGATTTTTTTAGGACCCATGCTTCCTTTTTTTCTGCTTAACAGGTGGGTTGTGAAGGATCCTCATTCAGTTATGAGTCATCACCTCCGGTGGTATACCTGTCATATCTGAGTGCGACCAGGCAAAGCAATCTACGTTAGCTCGTAAAAAATCAATTAACTTACCTTTTCATTTTTGGGCTTAAATTTGCTCCGATGTAAAATTTTCTGTCTAGCCAGTGGACAAATAATATTATAGCTTCGAGCTCCTCGGTAGTTTTTTTACTATTTTCATTTTCTTATGGATCTTGAATAACATCACGTCTTGAATCAACATCATTTTGTCCTTGCGTGTCTTCAATTGAGGTTTTCGAAATAGTATCCTCAACTGAATTCTGTAATTGTTATTTTGCGTCTGCATTATAGGCTATCGTGATTGTGATCACCACTGAGTTGATACTTCTTGAAGCTTGCTGATCTCCACGGATTTGACAGATTCCACACTAAAAAGGAAATTTGATAACTTGATGTAATGTGGAAGGGACAGCGTCCATATCATGAATCCACGGCCTTCCCGAAATTATATTATAGTCCATGTTTGCGTCTATCACCTGGAACTTTGTATCCTTGACGACCCCTTCTGCAAATGTGGTAAGTACAACGTCCCCTTTTGTAATAACGCTTGAATTGTCAAACCCGGACAAGGACCGCATTTTTGGTATGACCTTATCATTAGCTTGCATTTCATTCACCACCCTCAGTAAAATGATGTTCATTGAGCTACCTGGATCAATCAAAACCCGTTATAAGTTAGTATTATGTACAAGTAAAGATTACCAGTGCATCCTTGTGAGGAATCATCAAGTCGCCCGCATCCTCATCATCAAATGTTATATTGTCGCCATCCAAGACTTAGCAAACTCGCTTTCTGGGAGTGACCTTGACTTTTGATGTCTTTTTTGCGGCTTATATGTTACTCCATTGACCTCACCTCCCCTAGTTATTACGTTGACTGTTCTTTTTGGTGATGGAGGTTTTGGGGGATCTTAGCTATTCTTCATGTATGATTGTCTTCCTTTATCACTGAACAGATCAGTAAGATGACCCTGCTTCAACAAATTATCGACCTCTCCTTGAAGAAGCCTACAATCTGTTGTTCTATGGCCATGATCATTATGAAATTCGCACCAGAAATTTGTATTTCTTCTACTTAGATCTGATCTCAATTAATTAAGCCATCTACCTTATCCCCCATACCTCTTAAAACAGCCACTAACTCGGAGGTGCTGATGTTAAAGTTGTAATCTACAATTCTTGCTTGTGTATTGGAGTCATTGATTCGGGCATCTCGTTCCATTTTGAACCTGGATGAAGAACTCGTGTCTTTTGTCCTTGGTCTTGAATCGAATCGTGCACTCTCATGTTTATATCGAGAGTCTCTCCCTACAGGTCCCATGTACGACTAGTATCTTATTCTATCAGCAACTTCGTATTGTACCTGTTGTACGCATCATTCCAAGTTGTTGCTGGAAATTCTCGCAAACTTTCTTTCAGCCTCCTCGTGGCTTCTGAACTTTTCTCGTTCAAGTTGCTCATGAATGCCATAGCCACCCAGTTATCAGGTACTCGAGGTAACATCATCCTCTACCGCTGGAATCTATCTACGAATTCCATGAGCAATTATGTACTCCCTTGTTTAACCTTAAATATGTCTTCCATCATTTTTTTAACTTTTTTAGCTTTCGAATGTGCTTTTATAAATGAATCTGCAAGCTCAGCAAAAAGAATCAATAGAATTTTTGGGTAAAAGAGAATACCATGTTAACACTCCCTTTGTGAGTGTTTCACCAAACTTTTTAACCAAACCAATTCGATTTCCTATTTGGTTAAGTCATTGCATTTCACGCCAGTAGTGAACATAGTTACGTGATCTCGAGGGTCAGTTTTTCCATCATATGTGGGAATATCATGCATTTTAAACTTGTTAGGAATTGGTAAAGGTGTCGCACTTGGCTTCCAGGGTTGTTGCGAATACTTGTCAATATCCACCCCTTTGATTACGGGTGGTACGCCTGGTATCTACTCTATACGATTGCTCTGTTCCTTCAACTTTTTCTGCAAAGTTAGCACTAAACTTTGTAAATTAGAATTATTTGGAGTACCTAACCCTCTATCATGAGATTCATTAGGATTTCTCCACTTCCAGAATTATCAAGCCTTCAACGCGGGTTCTCCAAAGTCGTTGTATTAACTGGTGGAGGAGTTTGTGCTGCATTGGGTAATCCTCTGACAAAATCTTGTAGTTCATTGTTCATGTGTTCCGCAATCAATAAGTTTAGAGTGTCTTGCTCCCCGATTTGGTTGTTTCTCTGCTGATCATCAGCGCGTGAAGTGGACCTTTCAAGCGAACTTCCACGGGATTGTTGAGGGATCCCATAGGTGTGTGGTGTGGTGGAGTTGCACCTTGTTGGTTCAGTTGATTGTTGTCGTTAACAGTTGACATATTTTATTGTTAAAGATTGGAATGTGAACAGATTATCAGATTTCCGGTAACTGAACCAATTTTTTTAATCCAAAAATAGATTTCTCGGTCAAAGTCAATATGTAGAAGAAATTGGGTTACGGATAACCAAGATTTACTTCACTTTCCTAATAATTTGAAAAAATAGATCAAAGAATGGAAATAATTGACAAAGAAAATATGAAATGAACTGATAAACACTCCCAAAATTACGGCTTAGAACTTTGAGAATAAATCAAAGAATAACTGTACAAATTTCAGTAATAATTGTTTCTTGCCACTACAACTAAAATTTCAGTCCATATATAGGAGTGTACAATTATAACGGTTCCCTTACTTAATTTGGGCTAACTAATGGTATTAATTGTCTAGATTTCCTGTTACCATGTACAACCGTAATGGAGACATTTATGATTAAAGATTCCTTGTAACTACACCGATTTCCCTTCCTTATTTATGAAAGGTTCGTGCATCTTCCCTTCTTCACAGCCTTTATTCATTTCATTCATGTTTCTCCTTTTACAACTGTCAGGTCCAGTTTTTTCCTCAGTGTAACCCCATGGGTGTTCCTCCCGTGCCAAATCTGCATTCTTTAACTCATCTAATTAAGAGCGCCACTTATCCTTACATCTATGTTCCACATACCATGTGTGATGACTCAAAGGGTCATCTTATAAATTAAGACTCCATTCCAGGCTCATTATCCTTAAAAAGACCAATTTTTATTTACCTCGATTTGCATGCACAGTTCGAGCGTGAAACCAGAAAGCTTTTATGTGAAAATATGAAAAATAATAATTTTTGAAATTTAAAATTTGGTTTTAGTTGACTTGGTTCAACATTTTGAGTGAACATACCCGGATCCGTGTTCCGACGATCCCGGGAGGTCCGCGGTAAAATATGGGACTTGAGCCTACACCCAGAATTGGATGCCGAGGTCCCTAGTCTTAGAAATCAATTTTTGAAAGAAATTGTTTTGCTAGTTTTTTAAGGAAATAAAGAAATGAACTAATGTTTGAACTCATTGGTATCAGTCCCGTATTTTGGTTCCGGATCTCGGAACATGTTTGTTATGATATTTAAGTCCTATCTGTGAAATTTTGTGAGAATCGGTGTTGAGTTGACGTGATTTGGACATCCGGTTGAGAAATAGTGAAAGTTAAGTGTTCTTGAGAAAAATAATGAGTTTTGAGGTTAAATTCATAGTTTTAGATGTTATTTTCATGATTTGATCGCACGAGCAATTATGTATGATGTTTTTAGACTTGCGTGCATGTTTGGTTTAGAGCCCCGAGGGCTCGGGTGAGTTTTGTATAGGCTACGGGATGTTTTGAACATGTTAAAGTCTGTTGTCTTTGTTGTTCTGGTGCACAGTCAATTTGTTCTTCGTGTTCGCGTTAATCCACTCGCGAATGCGTAGAGTAGAATTTGCACTGGGGTCATTTTGTGATATGTGAACGCATGGCCCTGGACGCGAACGTGAAGCACTGGGGGAGACCATTCGCGAACGCGTAGGGTTAAGTGGGCCTGGGGAGGGGGGACCTATTTCCTTCTATGCGAACGCGGCCAATACGCCACGAACGCGAAGGCCTTTGGTCCAATACTCATCGCGAACGCGGCAGGCGCATCGAGAACGCGATGAAGGCCTGCCCAGTTATAAAAAACAACTTTTAAAAATCGGGAAGAACCTATTTTCTTCATATTTTTCGAACTACAAAGACCTAGAGGCTATTTTCTTCACACAAATTCATCCCCAAAGTGTTGGTAAACAATTCTAAACTCTTCTCTTTCAATTACCAAATATTTTTCATCACTTTTCAATCAAAAATTAAGAATTTTCATGGTAGAAATTGAGGGTTTGGGTAGAATTAGAGAATTTTGTAAAAATCGAATTTTGACCTCGAATTGGGTCGGATTTCGAAACAAATTACATATTTGGGCTTGGGGTGAATGGGTAAACAAAATTTGGTCCGAACCCCGAGTTTGGACCAAGCGGGCCCGGGGTCGGGTTTTAACTTTTTTTTGAGAAAACTTAGGAAAACAATGATTTTTCAGTAAAGTTAGTTCCTTTAGCATAAATTAATGATACTAAACTAATTATGATTATATTCGAGCGGGTTAGAGGCAAATTCGAAAGGAAATACGGTAATTGAGCAGTGAGTGGCCTGCGAATTTGAGGTAAGTGCTTGGTTTAACCTTCACTTGAGGGAATAGGAATCCCCAACTTAATTGCTATGTGAAATTACATGTGTGTGGTGTATAGTTGAGGTGAGGAGTATTTATGCACCCACAAATTATCTGATTAACATGACCCCTTTCCTCGTTTCTAATTATTTGCTTCCAGGCTTAATTGTTTCATGATCATTGATGTTTATATGTCGTACTTATTGTTAAGTATTGTTTCAAGTATTTTGAAAGTGTTGGTTGTTCTCTTGGTTTTGTTATGTTACATAAGGATTGAGTTGAATGTCAATGTTACGATATGTATATAATTTCCTGTTGGTTTCGTTGTGAAATGATAATTGATGAAGTTTATGAGTTTTAAATCTTCTGTTTACAATTGTTGATACAAAAATATTGTGAAAGGCTTGGCCTGAATTATGAATGTTTTCGTAAATAAATTGATATGATATGTCTGGTGGGAGCGGGTTGCACGCCGCAATAAGGAGTGATAAGGGTGGACAGGTGGGATCGGGTTGCACGCCGCAACAAGAGAAATAAGGGTGATATATATATAGGGAGGAGCAATAAGGGTGGACAGGTGGGAGCGGGTTGCGCGTCGCAACAAGGAGCGATAAGGGAGAACAATTATGTTTTACTGATTTTTAAAAATTAAGGATTTGGAAAACTTCGGTTTTATTAAAAAGGTTTTCGTACTCTGATCTCTACTGTGATTTAAATTGAAACTTGGAAATGTTGAGGAGTTGATTATAGTGGATATCTGAAAAGAGTTATCCGAGTTGGTTTTACTTACTGTAGCAAGTTACTGGTTATTTAGTTTATTACTATTATTTCTTCTTGTTTTATTATATATTGTTCACAGGTTATATTGTTAATGTCCCGCAGTAGCCTCGTCACTACTTCGTCGAGGTTAGGCTAGGCACTTACTCAGTACATGGGGTCGGTTATACTGATACTACACTCTGCACTCTTTTGTGCAGATCCAGGTACCGGCCAGAGTTAGGGTATTTTAGTAGCTGACATCATCGTTTGGAGACGCGAGGTAGATCTGCTAGCGTCCGAAGATTCCTGGAGTCTTCTCTTTACTTTATAGATGTTGTTTTATTTCATTCAAAACAGAGATATATTCTTTCAAACCATTATTTGTAGTATTCTTAGTAGTTCGTGAATTGTGACACCATACCCTAGGTAGTTATATAGTTAGTTTTAGTTCGTGGTTCGTTTCATCATATCAAATATTATTCTTGATTACATTTTTTGGAAATTATTAGATTTAGTTTATTTTAAATTGTCTCATTGTGTTTAAGTAAATATTAAAAGGAAAATGGCTAATCAAGTTCTAACATTGTCTTGCCTAGCAATTGTGGTTTTAGGCGTCATCAAGATCCCGTGGGTTTGGAATTTGGGTCGTGACAAGCTGGTATCAGAGCACTAGGTTGCATAGATCTCACAATTCACGAACAAGCTTGATAGAGTCTGAGGGATCGGTACGGAGACGTCTGTACTTATCTCCCAGAGGCTATGAAGTTAGGAACAAACTCAATTTTTATTTCTACTCTGTCGTGAGATTCTTGGTATCTCAAATACTGATTGAACTATTCTACTCTCTCGCATATGGTGAGAACACGTGCTTCTTCTTCCGCTGACCAACAATCCGGTCTTCCAGCAATAGCAGCTCCCATTAGGGGCAGAGGCAGAGGCCACGTCATAGGCCGAGGCAGGGGCAGGACTCAGCCCGTTGCTCATACTGCAGCCCCAGCTGCGGAGCCCCAGATTGAGATTGATGGGGGGCTCCAACTCAGACCATTCCAGCTGAACCAGCTCAGGTCCCAGAGAGGTTTATTGCTACCCCGGTACTTCAGGATGCTTTAGTCCGATTAGTGGGCCTTATGGAGAGTATAGCCCAGACTGGCGCACTCCCTGTTGAAGCAGCCACATATTAGGCTGGAGGAGGGGTCCAGACTCCTATTACCCACACTCCTTATCAGACTACTCCTCAGATCCAGACCCCAGCAGCCAACCTAGTTGGGGTAGTTCATACAGTTGCTGCAGCCCCGATTACTGAGGGGGCAGCTATGACTTCCGATGCTTTGTGGAGATTGGACAGGTTCATCAAGTTTTTCCATGTTCACTTCAGTGGTGCTACTTCAGAGGATCCTTAGGAATATCTGGACAGATGTCATAAGGTTCTTCGTAACATGGGTATTTTGGGGACCAATGGGGTCGACTTTGCCGCGTTTCAGATGACTTGTTCCGCCGAGAAATGGTGGAGGGATTATTTGTTGACTAGACCAGTTGGGTCACCTGCTCTGACTTGGGATCAGTTTTCTCACCTCTTTTTGGAGAAGTTTTTGCCTATCACTACCAGAGAAGAGAAGCGTCGTCAGTTTTAGCGTCTTTAGCAGGGCGGTATGACAGTTACCAGTATGAGAATTGTTTTGTGGATTTGGCTCGGCATGGTATTATTCTATTGCCCACAGAGAGGGAGAGGATTAGGAGATTTATTGAGGGCCTTGCCCAGCCCATCAGGTTGCAGATGGCTAAGAGACAGGGACTGAGATTTCATTTCAGGATGCGGCCAATGTGGCCAAGAGAGTTGAGACGGTCCTCGGAATGGGGGGTCAGGTGTCAGACAAGAGACCTCGCCATTCCGGTAGATTTAGCGGTGCCTCGTCTGGAGGCGGAGATACTCAGGGTAGAGGCCATTCTTCCAGGCCATTTAATTCAGCACTTCAGACATCGCATGATGCCTCAGGTGGTCGTGGATCTTACTTGCCTTATTCTGATCACAGCCCTTATCAGAGCACCTCCTCTTCCGAGTTATTATCGTGGTCTGCCGGTTCATCAGTGTCAGCCTCAGTATCAGGATGGTGTTATGAGTGTGGTGAGTATGGGCACATTTGGAGATCTTGTCCGAAATTTTTAGGTAATCAGCCTCAGTACCAGAATTCTTGCGCTTTAGTTCTGGCACCAGCTACAGCACCACCTGCCCAGCCATCCAGGAGTAGGGGTCAGGTAGTTAGAGGTAGAGGTCAGAATGTTAGAGGTGGAGGTCAGCATGCTAGAGGTGGAGGCTAGCCCTCTAGAGGTGGCGGCCAACCTGTTAGAGGTGGAGGACCACCTGTCAGAGGTCCTCCCGGTGATGCAGTTCAGGGTGGTGGGCCCCAGTCCCGATTATATGCATTTCCAGCCAGAACCGAAGCGGAGTCCTCAGATGCAGTTATCACAGGTACCATTTCGGTTTGTAATAAAGATGCTTCAGTTTTGTTTGATCCGGGGTCTACTTATTCTTATTTGTCATCCTATTTTGCCTCGTATTTGGTTTTGCCCCGCGATTCTTTGAGTGTCCATGTTTATGTGTCTACGCCAGTGGGGGATGCTATTATTGTAGATCGTGTATATCGTTCGTGCGTAGTCACTATTAAGGGTCTTGAAACTAGTGTAGATGTTTGCTTCTTGACATGGTCGATTTTGATGTCATATTGGTCATGGATTGGTTGTCACCTTATTATACCATCTTGGACTGTCACGCCAAGACAGTTACTTTAGCTTTGCCGGGATTGCCTCGATTAGAATGGAAAGGGACTCCTGGTCATTCTCCCAGCAGAGTGATTTATTAAGCCAAGGCTCGTCGCATGGTTGAGAAGGGATGTTTGGCTTATTTGGCTCATATCCGTGATTCTGATGCCGAGGTTTCTTCAATAGAGTCCGTGCCTATTGTTTGGGAGTTTCCTGAAGTGTTTCCTGCAGACCTGTCGGGGATGCCACCTGAAAGGGATATCGATTTTTGTATTGATGTTACTCCGGGAACTCAACCCATTTCTATTCCTCCATACCAGATGGCCCCGTCAGAATTGAAAGAACAGTTGCAAGACCTGCTTGATAAAGGTTTCGTCAGGCCTAGTGTCTCGCCTTGGGGTGCACTGGTTTTGTTCGTAAAGAAAAAGGATGGATCTATTACCGAGAATAAGTATCCATTACCGAGAATTGATGATTTTTTATCAGCTTCAGGGTGCCAGTGTGTTTTCAAAAATTGATCTGAGATCGGGCTACCATCAGTTGAAGATTAGGGCGTTCGATGTTCCTAAAACGGCCTTTCGGACTAGGTATTGGCACTATGAATTTTTGGTGATGTCTTTTGGCTTGACTAATGCCCCAGCAGCCTTTATAGATTTGATGAATTGAGTTTTCAAGCCTTATCTGGATTCCTTCGTAATTGTGTTCATTGACGATATTCTTATATACTCTCGCAGTCGGGAGGAGCATGAGCAGCACCTCCGTATAGCACTCCAGACTTTGAGGGATAATCAGTTGTATGCAAAATTTTCAAAAGTGTGAATTCTGGTTAGATTCAGTAGCTTTCTTGGGTCACGTCGTATCAGCAGATGGTATTCAGGTAGATTCCAAGAAGATAGAGGCAGTCAAGAACTAGCCTAGACCCACTTTAGCCACGAAAATAAGGATCTTCTTGGGTTTGGCGGGATACTACCGTCATTTTGTGGAGGGTTTCTCGTCTATCGAAGCCCCGATGATGAGATTGACTCTGAAGGGTGCCCCATTTGAATGGTAGGATGAGTGTGAGGTGAGCTTCCAGAATCTCAAGACAGCCTTGACTTCAGCACCGGTATTGGTGTTACCCTCAGGTTCGGGATCTTTCACGGTATATTGTGATGCTTCCCATGTTGGGTTGGGAGCGGTATTGATGCAAGAGGGCAGGGTAATAGCATATGCGTCTCAACAGTTAAAGATTCATGAGAAGAATTATCATGTCCATGACTTAGAGTTGGCAGCCATTGTTCATGCATTGAAAATATGGAGGCACTATCTTTATGGCGTGCCATGTGAGATTTACACGGATCATCGTAGCCTCCAGTACTTGTTCAAGCAAAAGGATCTTAATCTGAGACAGAGGTGATTGCTAGAGTTATTGAAAGATTATGACGTCACTTATGGGCAGTCTTGCATTTATTCCAGTCGGTGAGAGACCATTAGCTTTAGATATTCATACTTTGGCTAATTAGTTCGTGATGTTGGATATTTCGTCCAGACATATTCTAGCTTGTACAGTTGCTCGGTCTTCCTTATTCGAGCGAATCAGAGATCGGCAGGATGATGACCCGCACTTGATGGTCCTTAGGACACCGTTCGGCATGGTGGTTCCAAGAAGGTTAAAGTTGGAGATGATGGTGTTTTTAGGAGGCATGGTCGTATATGTGTGCCCAATGTTGATGGCCTTCGTGAGTTGATCCTTGAGGAGGCCCAAAGTTCTAAGTATTCTATTCACCCGGGTGCTGCCAAGATGTACCAGGACGTGCAATAGTACTACTGGTGGCAAAGGATGAAAAAGTATATTGTTGCTTATATGGCTCGTTATTTGAATTGCCAACAGGTGAAATATGAGCATCAGAGACTCGGTGGTTTATTTCAGAAGATAGAGATTCCTGAGTGGAAGTGGGAGCGTATCACTATGGACTTTGTTGTTGGACTCCCACAAACTCAGAGGAAGTTCGACGTCATTTGGGTTATTGTGGATAGGTTGACTAAATCAGCACATCTCATTCCAGTGGCAAGTACTTACACTTCGGAGCGGTTGGCAGAGATATATGTTCGAGAGATCGTTCGCCTTCACGGTGTGCCCGTGTCTATCATTTCTGATCGAGGTACGAAGTTTACCTCGCACTTTTGGAGGGCAGTTCAGTGAGAATTGGGTACCCGAGTTGAGTTGAGCACAACATTTCATCCTCAGACGGACGGGCAGTCCAAGCGTACTATTCAGATTTTATAGGATATGCTTCGCGCTTGTGTTATTGACTTTAGAGGTTCTTGGTATCATATATTTCCGTTAGTGGAGTTAGCCTACAATAATAGTTATCGGTCGAGCATTCAGATGGCTCCCTAAGAGGCGTTATATGGTAGACGGTGTAGATCGCCAGTTGGGTGGTTTGAGCCAGGAGAGGCTCGGTTATTAGGTACAGACTTAGTTCAAGAGGCCTTAGATAAGGTCAAGATTATACAGGATCGACTTCGTGCAGCTCAATCTAGGCACAAGAGTTATGATGATCGTAAGGTTCGAGATGTGGCATTCATGGTTGGAGAGAGTATTACTTCGGGTATCACCCATGAAGGGTGTTATGAGATTTGGAAAGAAGGGTAAGTTGAGCCCTAGGTATATCGGGCCATTTGAGATTCTTGATAGAGTGGAGGAGCTAGCTTATAGACTTGCGTTGCCTCCAGGGTTATCCTCCGTTCATCCGGTATTTCATGTATCTATGCTCCAAAAATATCATGGTGACCCATCCCACGTGTTAGATTTTAGCTCTGTCCAATTGGACAAAGATTTGACTTATGAGGAGGAGCCGGTAGCCATTCTAGACCGGCAGGTTCGTCAGTTGAGTTCAAAGACTTACCCTTCAATTCGAGTGCAGTGGAGGGGTCAGTCTTCTGAGGCAACTACTTGGGGAGTCCGAGTCGGACATGCAGAGTAGATATCCCCACTTGTTTGCTAGTTCAGGTAATTTTCTATGTCCGTTCGAGGACGAACATTTATTTTAGAGGTGGAGATTGTGATGACCCAAAGGGCCATCTTATAAATTAAGACTTCATTCCAGGCTCATTAGCTTAAAAAGACTAATCTTTATTTACCTCGATTTGTGTGCGTAGTCCAGGCGTGAAATCGGAAATCTTTTATGTGAAAATATGAAAAATAATAATTTTTGGAATTTTAAATTTGGTTTTTGTTGACTTGGTTAAACATTTTGAGTGAACAGACCCGGATCCGTGTTCCGACAATCCCGGGAGGTCCGCAGTAAAATATGGGACTTGGGCCTATGCCCGGAATTGGATTCCGAGGTCCCTAGCCTTAGAAATTAGTTTTTGAAAGAAATTGTTTTGCTGGATTTTTAAGGAAATAAAGAAATAAATTAATGTTTGAACTCATTGGTAGCGGGCCCGTATTTTAGTTCTGTAGCCCGGTACATGTTTGTTATGATATTTAAGTCCTATCTGTGAAATTTTGTGAGAATCGGAGTTGAGTTGGCGTGATTCGGACGTCCAGTTGAGAAATAGTGAAAGTTAAGTGTTCTTGAGAAAAATGATGAATTTTGAGGTTAAATTCATAGTTTTAGATGTTATTTTCATGATTTGATCGCACGAGCAAGTTCGTATGATATTTTTAGACTTGCGTTCATGTTTGGTTTAGCGCACTGAGGGCTCGGGTGAGTTTTGGATAGGCTACAGGATGTTTTGAACATGTTAAAGTCTGTTGTTTTTGTTGTTCTAGTGCACAGTCAATTTTTTCTTCGCGTTCGCGTTACTCTACTTGCAAACGCATAGAGTAGAATTTGCACTGGATTTATTTTGTGCTATGCGAATGCATGGCTCTGGACGCGAACGCGAAGCACTTGGGGGGAGACCCTTCGTGAACACGACCAGGTCATTGCGAACGCGCAGGGTTAAGTGGGCCTGGGAGGGGGGGCCTGTTTCCTTCTATGTGAACGCGGACAATACACCGTAAACGCGAAGGCCTTTGGGCCAGTACTCATCGCGAACGCGGGAGGCCCATCGCAAACGCGATGAAGGCCTGCCTAGTCATACAAAATAACTTTTAAAAATCGGGCAGAACCTATTTTCTTCATATTTTTCGAACTACAAAGACCTAGAGGCGATTTTCCTTACACAAATTCATCCTCAAAGTGTCGGTAAACAATTCTAAACTCTTCTCTTTCAATTACTCAATATTGTTCATCACTTTTCAATCAAAAATTAAGAATTTTCATGGTAGAAATTGAGGGTTTGGGTAGAATTAGAGATTTTTGTAAAAATCAAATTTTGACCTCGAATTGGGGTCAGATTTCGAAACAAATTGCATATTCGGGCTCGGGGGTGAATGGGTAAACGAAATTTGGTCCGAACCCCGAGTTTGGACCAAGCAGGCCTGGGGTCGGATTTTAACTTTTTTTTTAGAAAACTTAGGAAAACAATGATTTTTCAGTAAAGTTAGTTCTTTTAGCATAAATTAATGATACTAAACTAATTATGAAGAGATTCGAGCGGGTTAGAGGCAAATTCGAAAGGAAAAGCGGTAATCGAGCAGTGAGTGACCTGCGAATTTGAGGTAAGTGCTTGGTTTAACCTTGACTTGAGGGAATAGTAATCCCCAACTTAATGGATATGTGAAATTACGTGTGTGTGGTGTATAGGTGAAGTGACGAGTATCTATGCACCCCCAAATTATCTGCTTAACATGACCCTTTTCCCTGTTTCCAATTATTTGCTTCCGGGCTTAATTGTTTCATGATCATTGATGTTTATATGTCGATTTGGATTCGTTAACTTATTGTTAAGTATTGTTTCAAGTATTTTGGAAGTGTTGGTTGTTCTCTTGGTTTTGTTATGTTACATAAGGATTGAGCTGGATGTCAGTGTTACGATATGTATATAGTATTCGGTTGGTTTCGTTGTGAAATGATAATTGATTAAGTTTATGAGTTTTACAAATTTTCTTTACAATTGTTGATACAAAAATGTTGTGAAAGGCTTGGCCTGAATTGTGAAAGTTTTCGTAAATAAACTGATATGATATGTCTGGTGGGAGCGGGTTACACGCTGCAACAAGGAGTGATAAGGGTGGACAGGTGGGATCGGATTGCACGCCGCAACAGGAGAAATAAGGGTGATATATATATATAGGAAGGAGAAATAAGGATGGACGAGTGGGAGCGGGTTGCGCGCCGCAACAAGGAGCGATATAGGAGAATAATTATGTTTTACTGATTTTCAAAAAATAAGGATTTGGAAAAATCCGGTTTTATTAAAAAGGTTTTCGTACTCTGATTTACTGTGATTTAAATTGAAACTTGGAAATGTTGAGGAGTTGATTATAGTGGATATCTGAAAAAACTTATCCGAGTTGTTTATACTTAATGTTGCAAGTTACTGGTTATTTAGTTTATTATTACTATTTCTTCTTGTTTTATTATATATTGTTCACAGGTTATATTGTTAATGTCCCGTCGTAGCCTCGTCACTATTTCGTCGAGGTTAGGCTCGGCACTTACTCAGTACATGGGTTCGGTTGTACTGATACTACACTCTGCACTCTTTTGTGTAAATCCAGGTACCGGCCAGAGTTAGGTAGATCTGCTGGCATCCGCAAATTCCTGGAGTCTTCCCTTTACTTTATAGATGTTGTTTTATTTCTTTCAAAACAGAGATATATTCTTTCAGACCATTATTTGTAGTATTCTTAGTAGTTCGTGAATTTTGACACCAGATCCTGGGTAGTTATATAGTTAGTTTTAGTTCGTGGTTCGTTTCATCATATCGAATATTATTCCTGATTACATATTTTGGAAATTATTAGATTTTGTTTATTTTAAATTGTCTCATTGTATTTAAGTAAATATTCAGAGGAAAATGGCTAATCAAGTTCTAACATTGGCTTGCCTAGCAAGTGTGGTGTTAGGTGCCTTCACGATCCCGTGGGTTGGGAATTTGGGTCGTAACACCATGCTCGTTATCTTGTTGATAGTCCACGTGTCATATCTTTTTCCACCAATACATTGTTATGACTGAACAGGCTGAGTCCGTCACTACCACTTGCATTGGACGTTGCAGCCGCACATGTATCTTCTCTTATTTATTACTGTAATGAAACAATAAAGAAGAATAACAATATTGCAGAGAAAGAGAGAGAGGGGATTCTTATTAAATTTTGGGATGAATTACAATGAAATAGGACCCCTCTATTTATATGGAAAGAGGGACTTAGCCACCAAGTAAAATCCCTAAGATCTCTCTAAAATATAGGCATTCACCTTAAATAGAATTCTATTTATAACGCTCCCTCTTGAATGTCTATTCAACAACTAATATGCCTCGTTAAAACCTTAACTAAAATAAAATACAATGGGAAAAAAATTCTAGAAAAGGAGAAAGAGTACGCATATCAAACAATACGCCTTTTGGCTGCCTCGTAAAAAATCTTGCAAGGAAAACCCAGTGGGACAAAACCTTGTAAGGGAAAAAGAGTACAACGCATATTAATTCCTCCTAATGAGATCATCAATTCACATCCTTAAGTCTTCGCATTCCAATCTTGTGCACTAACTTCTTGAAAGTTGACGTCAGCAGAGATTTGATGAATAAATCATCCATATTAACTTCAATGAATATGTTACACCTTGAAAATCCTCGCTATCACATTATCATGTTTATAGAGAATTGATAATTCATTCCACGTAACTTTTTCTCAAATGTTTATCATCTATCCCCTCATGTTAGAAAAACTAACGTGTTTCCTCAACTTTGGAAACTCATCTTTGTGTGTTATGGTGTTAATCAAAATATACACCGCACAACAATAATAATTAATAAGATAGAATTATTTAGTTCCTGACCCTGAACCACTTGTGAGGGGAGAATGTAATATACTTTCGTATTAAATTGATATAGATAACTTCGTTCTCATAAGCAATAGTTTAGCTATTAAGTGGAGGCACTCAATAAATCATTTTGGTAAACCAACTGTGATGCAAACCAACCTATCAAGATGAACTATCTTGAATAGAAAATCTGGAAATTATGCTCTAAATTAAATTATTGAGCAGTTACCTCGCAAACACCAGGTTGCAGGTTAATGATAATCGCACATGTAACCATCTCATACATGCATCTTATGTGGTATACATGGCAGGTGAATGGGCTCATATTCACCTTTGATATTTTCAGCATTCATGGGATTTAATCTCAATTTTAGTTGGTCTATTAAATAATGGGAACAAACACTATAAGAGAATTTATATAGAACTTTCCAGTTCTTTAATATCTACCCATGTGAATTCTCTATTATTTTTTCACATCATACTTAAATTAACATGGCTAAGTCAATTATGTCAGCTGCATAAATTATCAATATTGATAAACTTTAGGTTTAACCATGACGTGTGCAATTATCAATAAAATTCAAGTTTATTATGATATGGGTATTTATATCAATAAACTTCTACTTTATTGTGGTATTCTTTTGTTTGTGTAGTACAAACTGGAGAATAAAGCAGGTAGCTTTTCACATACATATTATCCCGCTACAAATTGTAGTAATAGAAGATATTAAATCTTTCTTTTATTTATAGTCTCGGTATAACCAATCGCTTCCGCGAATACTTTAAAAACTCAATAAGTTTCTTTGAGACTTACTACGGCACTATACCTTATTGATAATCAATTTTATTTCTCCAAAGTGGTATAATTGGCTCTTCTAGAGCTTTCTATTAATTTTGTACTACCACATATTCATCAACATCCATATGGGGAATATCTCTTTCAAGGAGAAAGCTATACTATTATGGTCATGGTCAAAACCACTATAGGCAAGAATGTTGCTTCTATTACTTTTGCCATGTAATAATCGCATTGCCATAATATTTTGGTTAGTCACAATAGGTACGTGATCAAAGGTCATTCATGCTATAATAATGAAATTATTTTCTTATTTCATCTCAAACCTCCTTCTAGAGGTGAGTGTGGTTTATTCATTACCACTAGCATGTTCATATTCTTGCAAGAATGAGTATGTATTCATAAATCACATGTTGTCACATTCACATCATGAATGGACCATAATCATCTATATGTGCTTTACAAAATCTCATGTCAAATCGATAACAAATATTACTTTCACAGAGTGAAGGATTATTTTGAGAATCTTATTATTCCCATTATCACAATGATGACTATTATAATTTCGTCTATTGCCACGTCCATATCCATTGATACCTTCACGGTAATAATTTTGTCTTCTTTCAGAATTATCACATATTGATATCACATTCTCTTAAGGGGAATGATAATGAAGCAAATTCAATGGGACGAGTTTCAACTTCTTTGCCCACAATCATACATGAATTTGATCATGGCAAGGCAGAAATTTTACCACTTCGGGTGGTTATAATTTCTTGCAAACTCTGTTAGAGTTATAATTAAAGTTTATTGTCTTTGCTTATATTTAAAATCAAATTATAGAATTTCAAGAATTTAAACGAGAAAAATAAAGTAAAATACTTACCTTAAATCAAGAATTTAATCATGAAGGAAATTCATGGAACAATTGACAATCATTATGCTCAATCCCAAAGCTTCTACTCAATTGGTTAGAGTCTCATGCTGATAACGTCTAATGAAATAATAAAAGAAGAAGAACAATATTGCAGAGAAAGAGGGAGAGGGGATTCTTATTGAATTTTGGGATGAATTACAATAGAATAGGACCCCTCTATTTATAGAAAAAAAGTTACTTAGCCACCAAGTAAAATCCCTAAGATCTCTTTAAAATATAGACATTTACCTTAAATAGAATTCTATTTATAACAATTACATAATTTTCCCCTTCGTTATCCTTGTTGGCCTTCTCAACAACCACTGAGGAATTGAAAGTTGTGCCACAAATTGCTTAGACTAATAGAGTACATATGTGGGCATTGTCAATAGCAGATTGTGCAGTATTCTTGTCTCAAACCTGTGTATTATATGGATGTCTTTCCTTGGAAATATAACTGTTGTTTAAGGACTATTTTTTCCTCATCAAAATTTCACTTTGGAAAAGATCATCTCCTCTTCATCTAGACTAAAATGTTACCTGAAGTAGAGTATACATTTCTCAGAAAATATGATTTTTAAACTTCTATACGTAGAAAGTTGTATAGCATATTGAAGTGTTTTTTATCATTATATTTGGGTAAAAAGAGCACAACATACTCCGATTTAACTAAAAGAGACATTCAACATTATTCTTACAGTAGGCAGTCTATCCTAATGCAAGCATCATCGGTTGATTTTACGGCTCGAACCCATAACCTATAGATCACACGGAAATATCTATGTATTAAAACATTCCATATTAAAGTTGTTTTTTTCTTACTCCAAAGTTTGGAAAAAAAATTGTCCCAACTAGAGTTGCTTCAAACTTCAAATACTATGAAACTCGAAAGTCATGTAATATGGTGATGACTTTAGATACTTCCGCTGACACTCAAAATTAGGCTAAATAATCCCCACAAGAAGCAAATATAACACTTTCACATACCACTTTCAAACTAATACACATATCAATGAGCATTTAACTCAGTGGAATGTATTAATGGAAGTCTACGGTACAAATGTCCAACTTTGAGTCTTACTTTATAAAATAAAAACAAAAAGCCACACACACCTTGGATTAGGGAATGTACATTACTTTAGGCAGATAAATGTAGATAATAAATATTGGAAGAATAATTACTATAACATCAAAGCCCGTCTAGCTCAGTTGGTAGAGCGCAAGGCTCTTAACCTTGTGGTCGTGGGTTCGAGCCCCACGGTGGGCGTAGTCTTTATATTTTATTTCTCTTGTTCCCCTCCATTTTTCATGTTTTGATTCCTATGTTAATTTAGAACATTACTCTGACCTCATCCCATATTTCTATTTTTCACATTTCCTTTGAAACTATTATTCCAAGTTCATCCACTAATTAATTAAGTTCAAGTAATTAATACGTTTGGATGACATTAACATTGTCGTGATGTTATAAAAAGAAAAAATGACTACCTACTTTTTAAAGGTAAAAGTAGTTTAGAACTTTGAATTAAACTAGTAAATAAAATCTTTCATAACAAGATCCAAGGTTATGTATCGCAAACACCTAACTAATATCTTATTAACTTAGAATTAATTTTATTGTTTGATCAAAAAGTATGAAACTTTTTGTTAAATTAATTAAAAAATAAGAAAGGTGAAGGGTAAATTCTAGCCAAGTACAATAAGTCTCAAATCTAATATGTGTGTATACAATAATGTCAAATAACGCTTAGAACCAATTATGAGAGTATTAAATGAAGCTATTAAAGATGAATGAAGGGATAATAATAAGCAATAAATATGTAAAATGACAATAAATGTAAATAGGAAGAACGGTTCACTCAAATATTGAATAAGGTGGATGATTTTTCCTTCTGACAACAATGTGAGATAAATGGATATGAAAATAAACAAAGCTTTCTCGGATCTGATTCGTGAAAAAGTAGAATAAACAACAAATCGAATCGTTATGAAAAAATGAAGTTTTGTATTATATTTTATTTCTCTTTTTCCCCTCCATTTGCCATGTTTTGATTCCTATTTATCATGTTTTGATTCCTATGTAAATTTAGAACATTATTCTGACCTCATCTGATATTTCTATTTTTCACATTTCCTCTGAAACTATTATTCCAAGTTTATCCACTAATTAATTATGTTCAAGTAATTAATACGTTTTGATGACATTAACATTGTGGTGATTAAGAATTGAACCGAAACCGATAATCGAATCGGAATCGAAGCTTAATGACTTATTGGTATCGGGTTAACGGTTTAACGGACGGGGAACGGATTAAAAAATTGTATTAACGACTTATCGGTTTGGGGATGGATTATTCAATTTTCTTAACGGATAACCGTTAACCCGTTAAGAATATATATACGCATATAAAATTTATTTTTATCCCCATATATATTAAATAATCAAAAATCCTTCTTCCTCTGGTACTCTATCAAAGTGAATTAGAATAAAAAAAAAGCCAAATAAAAGGAGTCATCTAACTGTGACAAAAGATAGAATTTGCTGTCTGAAACAAGATAACAACACCAGTTACACCACTGCTTTATCAACTTTGCCTGGTTTTAAGGCATCCTAGAATTCTAAGCATCACGAACATTTGTTTTAACAACGGCCAATTGAAATCTTTCACATGGACTAAGGCCAATGTGCATAAACATAAATAAGATTCTAGACAGATGATTTATCCATCACGGTGTCTCTTCTGCTTCGTCCCTCTTAGTACATCGACCACCTATTTAAACATACAGAGACTAAATTTTATTTTATTTTGATTGAATTAGGCTGATAAATCGTCTGATAACCGTCCGATAAGAGCTAAACTGATATCAATCCGCCTGATATCTTATCGAGTGGCTAGCGGGTTAATACATTTAAAAGCCGATAACCGATAAGCCAAACCGTTAAAAGTAAATAACCGCCCAATAAGCAGCCCTAGTCGTGATGTTATAAAAAGAAAGAATGACTACCCACTTTTTAAAGGTAAAAGTAGTTTAGAAGTTTGAATTAAACAAGTAAATAAAATTATTCATAACAAGATCCAAGGTTATGTATCGCAAACACCTAACTAACATCTTATTAACTTAGAATTTATTTTACTGTTTGACCAAAAAGAATGAAACTTTTTGTTAAACTAATTAAAAAATAAGAAAGGTGAAGGGTAAATCATAGCCAAGTATAATAAGTCTCAGACCTAATATGTGCTTATACAATAATGTCAAATAACGCTTAGAACCAATTATGAGGGTATTAAATGAAGCTATTGAAGACGAATGAAGGGACGATAATAAGCAATAAATATGTAAAATGACAATAAATGTAAATAGGAAGAATGGTTCACCCAAATATTGAATGAGGTGGATGGTTCTTTCTTCTGACAACAATGTGAGATAAATGGATATGGAAATAAACAAAGCTTTCTCGGATCTGATGCGTGGAAAAGCGGAATAAACAACAAATCGAAGTACTGTAAAAAGGTGAAGTTTTGTATTATATCTAAGAGTCAACTTTTCACGAGAGTTCTTATCAGGGTGAATCTTACATGCCTCTTGCCCCCCTTTCTTTTCCTCTTTATATGGAATACTCCCAAAAACCCTAAAAAAAGCACGGCGGGGGGAATATTCAATAAAATATTCTCATTGATAATTCCAAGACTATACTAGTCGTTATTCTCATTCCTCGTTGCTCGACCTCGGACTTAGTGGATCGCTCGGCGGTTCCCTACTATTAGGCCGANTTAGAATTCTAGCCCTTCCAGAGTGGTATCTCACTGATGGCTCGGGCCCCCCCGGAAGGAGGCCTTCTTCGCCTTCCACCTAAGCTGCGCAGGAAAGGCCCAAAGCCAATCCCAGGGAACAGTGAAGCTTCATAGGGTCTTTCTGTCCAGGTGCAGGTAGTCCGCATCTTCACAGACATGTCTATTTCACCGAGCCTCTCTCCGAGGGTCGACCAGGGCCGAATTTCCTCAGCCAGATTTTGATCCATACAGTTAGTCCCTCCGCTTATCGAGGTCGCCTTTATAGTTACAGCCGCCGTTCACCGGGGCTTCGGTCGCCGGCTCCCCTGTCATCAGGTCACCAACTTTCTTGACTTTCCGGCACTGGGCAGGCGTCATCCCCCATACATGGTTGGTCGGCCTCAATAAGCGGACTTTATCAGTAGCGACTCTGGAAAAATTCGGGCACGGTGGTCGAGTAGGGGTGATCGTTGTCGAGGTGATGACGTGTTGTTCCGAGAGCTGTGGTCAATAAGGTTGGTTCAGGGTGACGTCATTGCCGCATGTATCATCATTGCGCGCCTTCCCGATGCGTTGCATCATTTCTCGATCCCCTGCCGCTTCGATTCTAGGGCCACCAGCGGTTGTTCGCATCGATCTGAACGCCATGGTTATCTATAAATAAGGAAGGGGAGGTTTTTAAGAGAAACCTTTACATTCCCTAAGTTCTTTATCCTGCACCTTGCTTCTCCTTCTTCTTCCTGTGCTCATACTTCCTGCAACTTCTATCACCACCATCCCTTCTATGTTTTCGGCTCCATCGTGTAAACACTAGCAAAAGATGACTAACGCAACTCTTAACCCTGAGACGGTCTCTGACCCAACTACACTATCAGTGGCCATGCCTTTTGGGGGAGGAAAAGCCATTGTTATGGAGGATGAGAGTTTCCCCACTTTGGAGGAGGTCGTTCCACGTAACCCCAGCTCCTGGTCAGACTTCTCGAAGGAACCTGCTCAGGACCCTGAGCCAGTAAGGTCCAAGATGGAGGTGAAGCATATAGCCATCCTCAAGTCCAAATATAACATCCCTCCTCACGTTGACCTGGTTCCAGCAGGGACGATGTAATACAGGTTCACCGGCCCGGGTACTGCGCGTTTTATGCCTACCCGTTCCAAGTGGGTTACTCTCTACCTCTTCTTCCGTTGGCGGAGGAATTCTGATGTTACTATGGCGTCTGCCCGGCCCAAATTTCCCCTACATCTACAAGGTCTTCCTCATGCTAACAAAGTTCGCGGAGCTGGCCGGCTATGGAGTCTCTATCCACCATCTATTGCACCTCTTCGTGCCCAGCTTCCATAGGGGCACAATGATTCCTTCGCCACCGCGGGACCAAGGGGTTGGTGGAAGGAGTGTATGACAAGGCGAATCGCCGGTTTTGGTTCAACTATTTCTTCCTCAAAATCGAGCACATGGTGGCGAACCCTAGTAGGTTTCCCGAGCAGTGGAATTTTGCTCGTAAGTGTCCTTGCTAATTGAAGTATGTTCTCTCCCTTTTCTTCGTGTTTCGTGGCTTACTTGTTTTTTTCCTTCATGTAGCCGAGAAGCATACCCCTTTTTTGGTCGCCAACATTAGTTATTAGGTGGCCCAAGTCCTGCCTCACACAATAGGGATCCGCGACTGGGCGTCCTTCAACAAGATATTCGGGCCCAAGCCCTCGACAGGTAAGTTGGATTTCGTCTTCTAAATATTGTGACCTCATCGTAGTCTGCCTCCTTCTTTTACTTGTGGTTTTCTTTTCGATGTTAGGTCGGATGACTTCTAAAAAGGTGAAGGCTCCCGTTCCTGCATTTTTTTAGGCGGTTGCCTCGGCTGGGATGCAGTTCGTGTTGGCCGAGTCTGTGCGGAATACTTCCTCTCAGACTCCAACGTTAAGTGAATCTGGTCGTCAGATGGTCGTTCCATCAGTGGAGACCCCGGTTTGCCCGGTTCTGCACCTGGAAGATGAATCTTCGCCCGGCGAGGAGAAGGAGGCACCACTGAAAAGGCAGAGAGTAGAGACCTGCGTAGTGGTTACAGTCACGGCCACACCTGAGAGGCCAGTTATTTGGGATGTGGAGTTGGCGTGTCCTTCAGTTGTGGGGACTGCTCCCCCGCCAGAGGTCGTCGTAGAAGAGAGGCTTTCAGAGGCAGTGGAGGTTTCCACAGAAGAAGGGCGATCAGGGGTTGCCGAGGTCGCATCTTCGTCCGTCGGTGGGAGAGGGAAGACGGTCGTGGTGGACGATGATGGCTCGGGCTCTAATATTGACCCCGAGGAAGTGCGGACCTTCGAGGAGGGGTTCACTCGGGTAGAAGTGAGAACCGAGGGGTCTACTCGAAATATCATTATCCCCTTGGATAATTTGTTGGTCAACTCAGAGCGCGGGGTCCTATCTTTGGCACCCCTCTGTACGGGCACCGAGAACAGGACTCTGCAGACCCTGAAGGACGCGGACCTGTCATTAAGCATTTCCGGGATGGCCCTGCGAGTAAGTTGTCTTTCTTAGCATTTTAGTATATTCTCCTTTCATTTACGTTGTTTGTCTTTGCAGACCGTTTTCTATTTGCTTATCAGACTCTTATTCTGGAGATCGAGAGCGCCCTTCGGGAGGAGAAGAGGGCGGATCTCTATAAAAGGATGGAGTCCAAGTACAGGTACTAAGTATCGTACGTTGATCAGTATTCTTGGTGAGGACGGTCAGCTCCAGTCTCTCAGGGATGAGCTAAAACAGAAGGATGATGAGCTGAAGCAAAAAGATTATGAGCTCGTGAGAGCCATTGGTAGGTGTAGAGAGCTCAAGGGGACGTTGAGAGCCAAAGATGATGAGCCTGAGGTGAGCAAGGGGGTTACCGCCGAGTGCGTCGACCTCAAGGCTCAGGTGGCATCCTTACGGGCCGAGCTTGAGCAGAGTGAAGCTAGGGCCAATGGCTTAAGAGACGAGTTGGCCACAAAAGCTGCAGAGTTGGAGAGAATCGAGAAAGCCAGAACGGCTGTTGTGGCAGAGGCGGCAACCTTAGCGGGTTCCCTCCTTTCTTCCAATTGATTTTCCTGAGCTTCTAAGTTATTAATACATCAATACTTTATTTTTGTTAATACTATTTGCCACTACTACTACTACTATTATTATTATTCTTATTATTATTATTATTATTACCACTATTAATACTATTACTACCACTACTATTGCTACTAAATACCATTATTGTTATTATTATCATTATTATTGTTAATCTCAAAATATTGTTATTGCTATTACTATTGTCTGTTTAATATGATTACATGATATATTGTAAAGATTAAGCATTTGAACAAATTTAGAAGCTTGAAGAAATATAAGAAGAAAAGACTTTGGAACTCAAAATTACATCAAAACATGCCCATTTTCGGCCAAACAAAAGGCCCAAATAAGAAACCAACACCAGCAGCCCAAAAATTCATTTGCAGCCCAAGACCTAAAAAAAAAATAATTAGGGTTCCCACTCTCTCATCTCATACGTTGTCTTCCTTCTTTCCCCTTCTAGTGTAATTTCAACTTTCTTCTCAACCATAGTAGAAGCTTGCCTTGCCTATTTCAAGTAAGTTTTCTGTCATTCTTTGAATCTCGTGACTCCTTCTCCTCCCTCCCTCTTGTCTGCTACAGATTTAGTCAATACAAGACTAAAATGCACAGTATTATCCTTCGTGTTTTTACTCTCATCCTCACAATAAATCAATAGAAACGGCAAGGCATCACCTTTCGTGTTTTTAATATCATAATATGACACGGCATCACCGTTTGTGCTTTTACCCTCTCTCAAAATATCATACACGACATCACCCTTCGTGCTTTACACTCTTCCTCACCCAAACAAATCAATAATAACAATCCGACAAAGAAATCAACAATACAAACAACAATAATAAAGCCATAACGTTCCGACAAGGAAGTCAACAGTAGAATCAATACCATCCCGGCAAAGGAAAAACAGTTATAACCACTCTTACCTAGTTACTCAATTTCACGTAGTAATTCTCAACTTGAACCAATACTCAACAATGATCAATACCAAGGAAAACACCACCAACATAGATAATTGTCAAATTAAACTAAAGTAAGCTTAATGAAAAATCACATAAATCACAATATTCGACTCACGGCATGCTTGACACCAACGTATAGATACTCGTCACCACATTGCACATTATACTAACACGTAGCAAATAAAACACAGTACATATTCCCTCAAGCTAAGGTTAAGCCAAACACTTACCTCGAATTCCACGACCAAACTCAAGCCTCAATTACCGCTTTCCCTTTAGAATTCGCCTCCAATTCGATTGTATCTAGACATAATTAGCTTAACAATATCAATAAATGCTAAATAATTCAACCTCAATGCTTAATTATAGATTTTCTATCATTCTTCCCAAAAAGTCAAAAATCGACCCCGGACCCGCTTGGTCAAAACACGAGGTTCGGACCAAAACCCGATCACCCATACACCCACGAGCCCGAATATATTATTAGTTTCGGAATCCGATCCCAAATCGAGGTCTAAATTCCCAAATTTGTAAAATTCTTAATTCTCCTAAAATCCCTAATTTCTACCCTTCAAGAACAAGATTTAGGCCTAGAAATCTAATGGGTGTTAATGGAAAATGAAGAAAACGAGTTTAAGAACACAAACCTAGAACTTGGTGGTGAAATCCCCCTTCAAAATTCGCCCCTAAGCTTCCTTGGTTTTGAAAATATGAAGTTATGGATAAAATCCCGTTTTTCTACTGTTTTAAGTGGGCTGGACAGACCTTCTACGCGTTCGCGTGAGGTCTGTCGCGTTCGCGTAGCCTTGGGCCATATTGGCCTTCGTTCGCGACACTGCCTATACGTTCGCGTAGGCTCACCCCTCCTTGGCCTTTGCTTTCACGTGCCTCTGGCCGCGTTCACATAGGGTTCCAGCTCCCCCAATCCCCAGCTCCCTTAATACAGTGTGTTCACGAGTGCCTAGTCGTGATCGCGTAGAGCAACCTACCCAGGGCTCCGCCTTCGCGTCGTGGCCAGTGCGTTCGCATAGAGTACCCAGGCCCCTTTCCCCGCTTACTCTTCACGTTCGCGTGGGTTACCACGCGTTCGCATAGAACAAAAAACCAGACACCAGCAAACAGCATTCTCACCAGATTTTTCTAAGTCCAAACCACTCCGACACCTATCCGAAACTTACCCGAGCCCTCGGGGCTCCAAACCAAATATGTACACAACCTTAAAAACATCCTATGAACTTACTCGTACGATCAAATTGCCAAAATAACATCTTAAACAACGAATTTAGCATAAAATCAAAGGAAAATCTCAAGAACTTTCAAAGTTTCAAATTCCACAACTACGGATCCGAATCACGTCAAATGACCTCCGTTTCTTTCCAAATTTTACAGGAATCACACAAATACCATATTAAACTTGTACCGGGCTCAGAAACCAAAATACGGGCCCAATACCATCAATTTCAAATATAATCAAATTTCCAAAAACTCTTATAATTTCAGTAAAATAATTTCTTTCAAAAATTCATTTCTCGGGCTTAGGACCTCGGAATTCAATTCCGGGCATACGCCCAAGTCTCATATTTTCCTACGAACCCTCCGAAACTGTCAAATCATGGGTTCGGGTCCGTTTACCCAAAATATTGACCGAAGTCAACTTAAATTCAATCTTAAAGGCATAATTAGCATTTTTCTCAGTTTTTCATATAAAAGCTTTTCGGATATACTCCCGGACTATGCACGCAAAATGAGGTGATATAAAAGGAGGTTTTCAAGGCCTCGAAACACAGTTTTTACTTATAAAATGAGAGATGACTTTTTGGGTCATCACACTTCAGTCTTGTGACCTTATTCCTGATGGAATTCACAGAGAGCGTTCGACTTTCTAGTGTTTGGGTCGGACGTCATCTTTTGTGGCCATTTCACCTTTGGGCCGAGCTTCTCTAAGGCGTAGACTATATATGAAGGAGAAACAAAAAATTTGTGAGCAGATAATAGTGGAGGCATACCTCTTTCGTTTCGGTAAGTCCCTATTTGCGGCTTGGATGGATCGTCGACATGGCGGGAGGGGTGGTATAACAGCAGTTCTGACATACGGCTAGTGTCTTTTGCGTTTGAGGAGTGGACCTACATGATCCCTTCTAATGTCATTTTTGCGGTTTTTTCTTGACTCTATCTGGACTGACGTCAAACACTGGGTTGGTCCGTTGAGTTCGTCCTCGTCTGCTCTCACCTCGGCACAATAGCCGTTGTTTATTTCTTCCCAAGTGGTGGGGCGGTACTTCATGAGCCTGCTCAGCAGTTTTCTGCTCGCCTCGAACTGCTCATGTTCAGCCCATTTTGGAAAGCTGCTACCGCCATTCCTTCCGATACATTTGGAAGGGTCATTTTCACTCGGTTGAACCGGGCGAGGAAGTCCCTGAGCCCTTCGTCGGGTGACTGTTTAATGCCGAATATATCATTCACCCTTGCCTCTACTTTCTTGGCCCCGGCATGGGCGGTGACGAATTTGTCGGCCATATCCTCAAATGTTTCTATGGATCCTGCTGGCAGTTGTGAGTACCATGTCAGTGCTCCCCCGGTTAGGGTTTCACCGAACTTTTTCAGCAGTATAGACGACACTTGTTCTTTAGCGAGGTCATTGCCTTTCATTGCGGTGACATAGTGGATGATGTGATCTTCAGGGTCCGTTGTGCCGTCATATATTTTCAAGTATGGCGTTCTTGAATGTTTTGGGTATAGCATGTGGTACGGCCTCATCGATATACAGTTGTTCAACAAACCGTCCGGCATCTTGTTTTGGTAGAAGCTTTGGGGCGCTCGGTATCTTATCCACCCTTTCTTGGTGCTTCCTCATTTGGTCGCGGAGTTCTTTGTTCTCGTTCTCCATTTCTTCCATTTTTTCTCAGAATGGCAGTGAGGGCGTCATTACCTGCATCATTAACAGTGTGAGTGATACTTGTTGAAGGAGGGGGGGACGTGTTGCTCATTGGTCCACTTTTCCACGCATCAGATCCGAGAAAGCTTTGTTTATTTTCATATCCATTTATCTCACGTTGTTGTCAGAAGGAAGAATCATCCACCTCATTGCATATTTGGGTGAACCGTTCTTCTTATTTACATTTATTGTCATTTTATATATTTATTGCTCATTATTGTCCATTCATTCGTCTTCAATAGCTTTATTTAATACCCTCATAATTGGTTCTAAGCGTTATTCGACATTATTGTATAAGCACATATTAGATCTGAGACTTATTATACTTGCCTAGGATTTACCCTTCACCTTTCTTATTTTTTTATTAGTTTAACAAAAAATTCACATTGTGAAAAATCATCATTTAAGTTTTTTTTCCCTAATATTTAGAAGTTTTTAATCAACTAAATTGTGTGCACTAAATCCTTCCTTATTTGAAATATGTAGAGATCCTATTAGATAATAAACGGAAAAAATGTTAGATTTGTAAAAATATAAACCAAAGACCGATTGAGTCGAATTTGAAATAAAATACTAACTTTAACTTTCTTAGATTCTTTTACCTACATAAATACGTGGGTTTTTTTGCTTTAAATGATATGCTCACTTTAACGACAAAATAGTAATATTCTATCCATGAATTACATGAAAAAGGAAAACAAAATCTGAAAGAAAAAATACACATACAAAAGTTGCGGGCAACTATAATAGTCAATTGAGATTAAAGAGGGTAATTTAGCTATTAATGAAGAGTGATATTATCGAATCATGAAAACTACCGGTTGATTCTATGCTACTGTAAATATATATAAACACTCATTATATTCATGTTGTGGCCTGTACTGCAGTTTGAAGTTTGTCGAAAACTGTATTTAAAATGAGCAATTTATATAATTTTTTTAAGAAACTATGCATTATATGTTACAATTTACAGAACAATTTTTGTATCTATGCATCTGTTGATCAGTTTTTCTAAAGGAAAAAAGAAGAAAAAAAGCTATACAAGAATGGATAAGCATATTTGAGAACGTAGGCAACTCCAGCTTTCCTACTACAGAATTAAGAATTCTTTTACATTCAAAGCACAGTAAAACCTCAACCTCCATCTATTTTCTTAATATCACCAGTAGGGAGAAGCCCCAGAGTTTTGGCCCAGTAGTAAGAGCGCAACATGTGATATGCAGTTTAGACACACATCACGAGTTCGAACATTGTCAGACAAAAGCCTGATAGAAGGGTAGAGGAGTGGATCCTTTATCCACCGAGTTTAGAGCTGCTAGCTGGCCCTCGGGGATTTCTCGGTTAGCAAAAACACTAGACTAGACACAAAACTGTACTGCCCAAGAACTTCACTCCTCTTCCAGGCGAGACTAGACACTAGACTTCAGAATTCCATAGCCCAAAATAGAAAGGGAAAAAAAACCTATATTGTCTGTCTACATTAGCAATGCCTTTTTTTTCTATTACACCCTCTGATCACCCCTCCATACACCCTTAACCATCCAGTCATAATAGCCTAGTTGAAAATGTGAAAATTGGGCATGAGTTTTCATGTCTTGTAAGAGAACTGAGTCTTGAACTCCTTTTCAAGTTGTTCCCTACTTTCTGTCTTTGCAGCCAACACAACATCATCAAGGAAACCTCTCTGAGGAAATTCTTCGGGTACAAGACTTCGATATATCTCAAACTGCTCGTTAGCTTCTTTCTTCTTGTCCAACAAACTGTAGACTATTCCCTGCCACCAAGTCCCAAAACGGGTCAGATTCGAGAACAAGTGTAGCTGAGTTGCTGCACTATAAGCTCTAAAATTTCCGAGTATTTTTTTTAGAACACATGCATCAACACGTTAATCAGACTTGATTACAATCAAGAACAAATCTTGCTGCATATGCATGATACATGCTTAGTGCTTAACCATGAGTCTACCTTTCCTCTCTGTGCACTAAACTTGCTTTGCCATATATTGCGATCCATTTAATTAACTATTATTTGTGGCAATCTAATCCAGAGTACATCAAGCATTGCATAGAGTACATACTAAACAGCACCATATTCTTATTTTTCTCAATTTTACCGATCTCATAACATATGACCCTTGTTATCAGTCTCTAACCTTGATGAAATTAAAAGATCAATTATGAAAAGCTCTAAAGCTTTTCTATGGTCCCACTTGAGTCAAGAAGGATGGCAAGTAACAATTGTGCAAAAAGTTTACGCTGATTAAGAGAGCTACAATTCGCTTATTCTTTAGATATCCTTTTAGAAAGCTCACAATTCAAGAAGAACGCTAAGGCTTATAAAGCAATATATGCAGAGGAAAAATAGAACATAAATTACCTGGCACAGATAAGGCCTGAAGTCCCTAGGGTTCTCTTTAACAAGACGTTGAAACTCCTGTAAGGCCTCTTCTAATTCACCCTGCACGACACAAGTGAATGTAAAATAGGAGTACTAGACTGAACAATTTTCTATCCTCCTTTTTTTTTTGCCTATATAGGCAAGAACTAGACACATAAAACACCCCGGGTTGGATGAAGTGGAGTCTCGCTTCCGGTGTTTTATGTGACAATAATGTGCCGCCAAGACTTAAGGGTGAGTTTTATAGAGTGGTGGTTCGACCGGCTATGCTGTATGGGGCCGAGTGTTAGCCAGTCAAGAACTCCCACGTGCAGAAGATGAAAGTAGCAGAAATGAGGATGTTGTGATGGATGTGTAGGTGTACCAGGAGAGATAAGATCAAGAATGAAGTTATCCGAGACAGAGTGGGAGTAGCCTCCGTGGAGGACAAGAGGCGGGAGTCGAGGCTGAGATGGTTCGGACATGTTAAGAGAAGAAGCATTGATGCTCCTGTTAGGAGGTGTGAGAGGTTGGCTATGGCGAGTTTGAGAAGAGGTCGAGGTAGGCCTAAGAAGTATCGGGGAGAGGTGATTAGACAGGACATGGCGCTGATTCAGCTTACTGAGGAGTCCCTTGATAGGAGGGTGTGGAGGTCGAGGATTAAGGTAGAAGATTAGTGGGTAGTTTTTAGTTGCTCACTGATAATCTTAGTAGCACGCATGTCCCTTCGTATTCTTAGACTTTTTTACGTTATGTGATTTTGTTCGCCTCAGGTATTGTATTCTCTGTTGCTATTACTTAGTACTACTTATTCTTTATCGCTCCCTTTTTCTTTTCTCTGCCCTCTTTCTTCCTTTCTTGCTTTCCTCTCTTTCTTATTACCCTTCCTGAGCCGAGGGTCTATTGGAAACAGCCTCTCTACCTGTTATGTAGGGGTAAGGTTTGTGTAGAGACTACCCTCCCCAAACCCCACCTGGTGGGAACATACTGGGTTTGTTGTTGTTGTTGTTGTAGGCAAGAACTAGACATTGGTTCATGTGACTACCAAAATATTGAGCATGAAACTTGTCGCAGGAAAACTGTCTCCCTCTCCAGTTTTCAACTTACATTACCAAATAACAGTAATTGGTGATATCATGATCTTCACTAGCAAAGATAAAATGATCGTACAACCTATTACCTGCAAAGCAAGACCATCATGCAAGCGGCTACAGTTTCACTATTTACCCAACTCCGCCCTCTCTCTCTCTTCTAATCTAGTTATTAGTGTTAAACTCTAGGGATATCCAATGTTATCACTCCATTTGTCCCACTTCATGTGACACAAATTCTTTTTTAGTTTGTTCCAAAAAGAATGACACCTTGTTATATTTAGAAGCAATAAAACTTAAACTTCCCAATTTATCTTCAATGACATGATTTTGTAGTCAGAGAAATATTTATGGCATGTTTTAGACCACAGTTTTCAAAATCCTTTTTTTCTTTCTTAAACTCCATGCACAAGCAAACACTGCCACATAAGGTAGTATTATAAATCAAACAAAGGGGGCATCTCTGTTATACTTAATTGTATCAACTTAGGCACAAGATGTTACTGTAGACAAACTGCAAAAGATATAGAGTTGAGTATTCTTGTGATATAACAGATAAAAGTCACTCTAAAAAAACCAAATTTGGCAGGTATACCACAAGCCATTACCTTAACGACATGCATTTGTGCGACTAATATTTTTATGTTTCTCTCCTCATTGACTCTTTTTTCCCGACGAGCAACTTCTAGAGCGTCATTCAGCATCTCAAAAACAGCAGGACCTTCAAAGTTCTTGTGCATCACCATAGCTAAACCCTGGAACAATTCAATGCATAGATAAGTTCAATAAGCAAAACTTATAATCATTGACAAGGTTAAAAGAGAATGAATTCCGAGAGTTATACATAACGCGTACAACTTCTAAGAGAGGTCATGTGCCATCATGAATGGCAGGATGCTAAGTAATTCAAACATTGAGAACATTACATTAATTATGATTGATAAATATTAACTGGTGTGGTAGTGTCATAAAGCTCAAATACTTAAAACCATACATCATGTGCATTCCATATATCTAGTTAAGATAAATCTCATGACTTGATCAATCCATTCCATCCTCCGTGACAATGGAGCCTTCTAGTTCTCAACAAAATACTTTTAGCGGTGTCGGGGCCAGCTTCCGCGCACCTCGACTAATTCCACTAGATACATGCTACCTCCCACCAACAAGTATTTGGTAACTTTATCCACCAAGATTTGGACAGATCGAAAGAAATCACCTAGTGTTTTTGCCTCCACTGTGATTTGAGCCTGAGACCTCATGGTTCTTAACCCACTTCATTAACCACTAGGTCACACCCTTGGGTGTAGTTCCCAACAAAATACTACTTGCATCAAATTTCTTAGTGCCCTCTCTTAACACAGATACATCCTTGATTCTGATTACTTACAATGTTCACGCCATATATGTTTATGTCTACATTGTTCTCCTCCACGCTGCAAATTTGTAGCTATCCTTTAAAGAATTGTTTCTTCATTCTATTGGCAGTGCTATTTTGAAAATGACATATGATTGAAGTTCAAAATATTCGTGTCTTAGGCTAGCATTCACTGCAAGTATAACTGCATATCCTACTTGAACGCATAGTAAACATTAAGTATCCAAGCTCAGACAACACCATAGATTGAATGACAAATGTAGAGCTGTGCTCCTCAAAGAAACTTCATTTTTATTTTTAAACCATTGTGTCAAAGCTTTCCTTATATGAAGCATCATAATAGTCCTCAGGCAAGTTCACAACTCTAAAAGAAATATCACGAGTTTCTTAAGTAACAATTTTTCGTTACATCAGGTAACGCCACTAGTGTTCAGAACATGGTTAGCACCACCAGTACGCGAACAGGCTTCTGAAGCAATCAGTATTGCTCATTCACATCTTTATCATTCTTCAGTTTAGCAATGACAAAGTCAGGAAAGAATTCACATCAGTGGGATCCAAATATTGCTGTTTCCGCAGAAATAACCAGTCTAAGAAGGCGACTTGAAGAACTCAAGAGGAAAAGAGGATTTTTCTGCTACTGCATGATTTATCCATTCGAAAGCAGTTTCTTATACAATCTCCCTGAATTTATTAGGCTTCAAATGCAGTTGCATATTACTTATACAAAGATTAGATTAGTGAAAAAGCTGCATTATTATTGAGTCAAGTAAAACTGTTTATGCCAAGGCATCCAAGCCAACTACAGGATCCTGCTGATTAGTTGTCACGGAATATCAATTAACAATGAGACAATGCTCAATTACCGTCTGGATAACTGATAAAGAAAATGGATATTGTATCCAACATCTATCATGAGAGAGTAAAATTTCCATGTTCGAACTTCAAACCATTACAAAATATCCAATTATTAACTTATCGACATTCTCCCACGTAATGCAGAATTCAACAGTTGATCAAAACTATATGATATGATTGACTCGATGGAGCTGCATCTGCCAAACCACCACACATAACAACAAACGATAAGGGGGGAAAAACCACCACACGTAACAACAAACGATAAGGGGAAAAAAACCACCACACGTGATTGTTAGGTCTGCCATTTATATGTAATGCTAAATAACATGGCTCACTGCACAAAATTCATCACAAGACAAGACATCTAGATTTTGACACTCAACAATGTTCTATAAGCATCCAATAACATCATGTTGAATTACTCGAAATTTAAAACAGATATTTCCTAATCTCTTCAATTCAAACATTGTATCTAAGAGTTTTTTTACTACATTAAAATCGCAGTAAAACACATAAGATTTAGGGAACATACATGCAAAGCTCTGAGCAAGAGAGGCCTCTGCTTCAAAATTTCCTTAAACAACCTTTTAGCCTTACTCAACTGCCCCATCATCTCATAGCAAAGAGCCTGCAAAAGCCTCCACTCCATTTCTCTAGGCTGGACTTCAATCAGCTTCTCCACATACTTCAAAGCCTCTTTAGTCTTCCCTTTCCTCATTTTCACATTAACAATAGTCTTCAAAGCCCCAACATCTCTCTCATTCTTCTCCAATAACTTCACATACATCTCCTCTTCTTCCTCACTATTCTCTTCTTGGGTCTCAAAAACACTACTTTCTTGAACTGGTCGTGACACTGACACTGCATTCTTGGCCCTTAAACCCATAAACAAGAATGACCCAACAAGTAAAATGACAATCTTTTCACTGAAAAACTTGGGAATTTCTTTCTGGGTTTTCCAAGAACAGGTTAAAACTGGTGAATTTTGGGGTTTGGGGCAAAGAGTGCTCAGGGTTTTGGGACTGTAAAGTAAAAGGGTTTTGAGGGGATTGTAGGAAATAGGGTGATGAACTAGTTTTGGGCTGTGATTATTGAGGGTTGTTGACTGTAGGCAGAGTGGGATTTTGGTGGCAAATGAAGTTACCATTTTTAGCAACTAAGAGATAGAGTAGCAGTAGCTTAGAAGAAGAACATCAAAAATGGAGTGTTATGTACTGTTAGAATTCCTCATCAGTCGTCTTGCTCATACTTCAATTATTATCAAAAACCTACAAAGGGGTTTAACAGAATAGAATAATTAGATGCGTGATACTCTTCTCCAATTATTTTCAATCTAACAGGCTAATGGCTATTGGCTTTTTTCTTGGTTATAGAGTCACTTTTGAGTATAAAATTTCCATTCGATTACTGAATCATATTAAATTGGAATATACAATCACATGTGATGAGAAACTAATTTTAATCATTACATATTTGTGACAATTATAATCGGTCAGTAATTTCGGTTGCGATTTAATCTCTCGCTTTTGTAACAGCAAAAAAAAAGGAAATTTTATATACAAATTATCTATTTTGTATAGATTAACATATTCCTTCGATATGAAACGAGAAATCTCAATTTCTATTTTTATGAAATAAATTTGTCTTTTGAGATTATTCTTATATTTAAAGAATTATATTTATCCACTATAGTATTGACAAAATATGTGATTCTCTCACCTAAAATCAAGAAGAAAATATACAAAAGAAACGGTTCTTTTTGCTCTAAATAACGTAGCGTCCATTAATCAAGAGTTGTGTGTAGAGGGAAAAATTATTTTGCTGTTGAAGGGGAAAGAGCGTATGTTCTATCCAGTAGTTCGAATCCGCAATTGTTGTCACTCCTATTAGAGTTAAAATGATTCTTATCATATTGTAAGCATATAAAATTTATTGAATTTAAATTCAATAAATAATTTGGATATGTTTTAAATAAACTAGTCCAAATAAATATTATGGACTAATATAATTAAATTAATTATATAAGTCTAATATATATAGATTAAATAAATAAGTCTTAATTCATTGGGCTAAAATGATGAGTTCGCTTTATTAGCCTCAATATATCATCTTCCTAGAGGCCCAGTTTGGTGTCATGTGTCAAATGACGTGGCACGCCACGTCTAATGGAAGAGCCAATAGGACCATGTCACGTGTCAAAATGACAAGGCATGCCAAGTCACGTTAAAAAGCTAATGAAATTGTGCCACGTGTGCAAGTGACATGTTCTGGCCAATCAAATGCGGTCATGTCACACTTCAATTTGATTGGTCAGAAAGAGTTTGTTCTTATCACAACTCTTTCCTCCCACAACTATAAATAGGGGTCTTCATAACCCAGAAAAGACACCAGAAGTTATAACAAGAAGCAAGAGGGAACTCGTGGATCAAACGATGCGGATTTCTCTAAAAGCTACAAGCATTTCAGTGTTCTGAGGATTTAAAAGATCAAGATGAAGATTCAAGAACAAGCTGCAAGCCCTTGGATTAAAAGTACGTCAAGATCAAGATCAAGCTTCAAGCATTTGGTTTAAAATAAAATAAAATTCAAGATTAAGCCCGGAAGCTCTTTAATTTACAGTTGAAAAGTAGAATCAGAGGATTCATAGAGATTGTAACACTCAAATATTTAAAATCACATACTACGATTGTTGCGATATTTTTCGATCCTGATTTTATTTTCTCGACGCAATTTATTGTCTACAAAGTCTGGCACGCCCAGTGGGACAATCTCTACCTCTCATCTCAACTTTTCAATCACCAAAGTTTAAGAACAACAAAATGGCTTCCAAGAAAATCAATTCCAGTTCAACTTCCGCCAAGTCTGCTAATTCCAGGTTATATGCTGATGTGGAAAACATACTCGAAGTTACCTTTGGAAGCTTTGGACCAGTTACGAGAAGCAAAGCAAGCTCGTTAGGACAACAAGCACCCCAAGTGACGTCTGCATCTACCCTTGTTTCCGAATCTTCATCCTCAAAAGGATCAAGATCTTCCACAAATGTACTCGAAGGAGGAAGCGATGTTGATGAAAAGATCAAGAAAACTCTTGCTCTGCTTGACCTCTCCGGATCCAAGAACTTTGCTGTAAAGGAAGATGATGATGCTTCAAGTGATGGATCCTCCCCACTTACACCACATAGCGTGAGCCAATCAAGGATCAATTTGTGTGAAAATCCATGCTACTCTCCATCGTCCATGACAATCATGCAAGTCATGGTGACAAACACTTTATCTATGGAGGAGCAGTTGGCAAACTTGACGGAAGCAATCGTTGGCTTGACCAAGTGCATGCAAAATCAAGATGCTAGAATCGACAAGCTAACAAATAGGGTGGGAATCTTGATGGAAGAAGAATTCACCCATGCACCTGGAAAACTCCCAGAAGTTCAAGAGATTGATCCTCCCCCACGACAAGTTGCATCCACTAAGGAAATCCCAGTCTCTTCGGAAGGGATGATTCCAATCGATCAACTGAAGGAGTTCATCAAAGGAACTATTAAAAGCAAGTACAAAGTTGCTACCAAGTCTTCCCTTACATACGCAAAGACGTACACTGCAAGGATCGATATGTTGAAAATGCTTGCTGGCTATCAACCTCCAAAGTTTCAACAGTTTGATGGTAAAGTCAATCCAAAGTAACATGTGGCGCACTTCATTGAGACATGCAACAACACTGGGACTTATGGAGATTACCTCGTCAAACAGTTTGTCCGCTCGCTAAAAGGAAATGCTTTTGATTGGTATACACACCTCGAGGCAGGATCTATTAATAGATGGGCTCAACTAGAATAAGAGTTCCTTAATCGCTTTTATAACACAAGGCGCACTGTGAGCATGGTGGAACTCACAAATACTCGTCAACGGAAGAGTAAACCAGTTATCAACTTTATCAAGCATTGGAGGAATGCAAGCCTCAACTGTAAAGACAGGATTAGTGAAGCTTCTGGCATAGAGATATGCATCCAATGTATTCATTGGGTATTGCACTACATCTTGCAAGGTATCAAGCCTAGCACATTTGAAGAACTTGTAACTCGTGCCCATGACATGGAATTGAGCATGGCCTCCGCTGGAAATGAAAGATTGCCCATCTATGAACCTCGCAAAGGGAACGACAAGCAAGAAGTCAGAAAATGGAGCAAGTTTATACCAAGATCTGAAAACAAAGAAGCTATGAATGTCAACACATCACCTATGAAGTTCACGACGAAGGTGAGCAAAAACCAGAGTATGAAATCCACTTCGTTTCAAGATAAGCCAAGTGGAAAGTTAACTCTAAAATAAATTCAAGAGAAAGAGTACCCATTCTGGATTCTGATGTGCCAGCTATTTTTGAAGAACTCCTTGAGTTAAATCTCATTGAGCTTCCGGAGTTGAAGCGAACAAATGAAGTTGGGAAAATTGATGACCCAAATTACTGCAAATACCATTGACTTGTGAGCCACCCTCTAGAGAAGTGCTTTGTCTTCAAGGACAAAGTTATGGACTTGGCTCGTGAAAAGAAGATCATGCTTGAAGATGAGAAAGCAAGCGCAAACCAAGTCTCTATCACATTTGGCTCATTCAGTCCAGATGAATTATGTAGTTTTAAAGAAAGTAAAGATGAATAATTACTGGAGAATTACAAAGTTAAAGACGGTCAACCTGAGGACGATGAAGGTTGGACGTTAGTGACTCGTCGTAGGCGCCACAAAAGGAGCCCACGAAAAGGATCAGTGGAAAAACCAACAAGGAAAATAATGGTGAAAAGGCCTAGGAGATGGAATCCAGTTAAGTATGAAAAGAAAGCGAAAATGGAGGTGCATCACGCTCAAAATCCACGACATCTGGTGACCTTGGAGGAGTTTTTACCAAGTTGGTTTCGCACAAAGATTTCCCATGGGAGTATTGATGTCTCTTGTTGCTATACTGATGAAGGGAAAGAAAAGAGTGATGACCTACCATTGGCACCATCTTCGGAAAAGCTTATCGAGTCCACTCCTCAAGAAGTTAATGCTTGTGTGGAAAAAGTCACGTTCACAAATGACGATCTTCTGCTAAATGAAACTTCTCATAACCACCCATTGTACCTGGTTGGCTATATGCGGATGAAAGCGTAAATCGAATTTTCGTTGATGGAGGATCCTCACTGAACATTTTTCCAATTCACACTGTGAAAGAACTTGGTATTCCCATGAACAAACTCTCAAAAAGTCGTGTGATGATCCAAGGATTCAACCAAGGGGAGCAACGAGCCATAGGCGCGATCAGGCTAGGAATCACTATTGAAGATATGCAATCAAGCGTATGGCTGCATGTGATCGATGTGAAGACTTCATATAATGTTTTGCTTGGAAGGCCTTGGATACATGAGAATAAAGTACTTCCATCTACCTACCATCAATGTTTAAAATACTACGAGGGTGAAGTCGAGAAGAAGATAGTTGTTGATTATGAGCCATTCACCGAGGCAGAGTCACACTTCGCCGATGCAAAGTTCTACTTGAAGAACCATATTGCGAAGGAGCTAAAAGTTGATGATGGCATGAAAAGCAAGAATGACGAGCCCACAACTAAAAGAGCTGAGGTGACTACTGGTAAAGTCAAAGTTGTTACTAAGGAGGTACAATCCAACGTGAATAGATATCATAGAGGGGATATTGCGTATTATGGCAAGAAAGTAAGTCATGTGCTCCAATATGTCCCTATAAGGAAGAAAGATGAACGCGAATCATATAATCTCCAAACCAACACGCTAAAGGAGTTAACTCTTCTGGTAAAATGAATTGAGGCAGTAAAGTTGTCCTCGAAGCCGCTTGCAGGGTTTGTAGCCCAAAATCGTTTGCAGAATGTGGCACTCCCTACAAAGTAAACAGATGAAAGTTTTGATCCTAACGCTTACAAGCTATTTTTGAAAGCTGGATACAATCCCGATGAGCTGTCAAAGTTAGGGAGGCTCCCATCAGAAGCTGCAACGAGGCAACCACGTGAAGGTTTGGGATACAAGCAACTGTCACCAGTGTGCATCTCAATAAAGAGGGCGAGTAGCAATTATATCACTGTAGAAGACGAATCCGCCGCTTCAACAGGCCTTCCGTCTTTGACAGACTTAGAAAATCAACTGTGAGAACTTCTGTATTTGAGGGATTGGGTCCATTAAAGGAGGGGAATAAGTTCCAGAGAAATTATCGAAATACAAGAACACCCGCTTCGTCCAAAATTCAGAAGATCTCTAAATATTTTCAAAGTTTGGTTCCTTCTAGAATGAGGCGACAAACAAAAGTCATAGTTTCTTATGATGAAGTACTAAAAGTGAAGCCATACACTATGGTCTACACTAAAGAACGTAATGATGACGAAGAAAGTGTGGGTTCTTCGTATCATGTCATTTTACAAGGCAAGAACGGTGTTCCATCTTCAATGGAGGATAATGCAAAATTGGAGGATGTTTCACCATGTTATCACATATCCTTCAATGATGGGGACCATCAAGAAGATGAAGATGCAAAAGATGATCCGCCGGAACTTGAAGAAGGGGTGAAGACAACGGTTGACGCCTTAAAAGAAGTTAATCTTGGCACTGATGAAGAACCAAGAACCACCTACCTAAGTGCTTTATTAGAAGTTGATGAAGAAAGCACTAATATTGAGTTACTCAAGGAGTACAGGGATGTCTTTGCTTGGAGCTACAAAGAGATGCCTGGCT
>ML339743.1:0-36008 GCA_005239505.1 Nicotiana paniculata | reverse complement strand
CGTCAGTTACAAAACAAAAACTTCAGTTCTAGAGCTGAAGTTCGCCAGTTACAAAAATAAAAATTTCAGCAATTAAAAACAAAATCTTTGCGTTAAGACGTGCACAAGTTAAATAAAAACTTCACACACTTGGTTCATCACACTTGCTACTTCAGGCCCGTCTACTAGAATGCTGAAGTTTTGCGTGATTGCATTTGTTACTTCAGCCCCGTATGCTGAAGTTATGTGAAAAAACGGGTACACTTGCAATTCTTTTTGCAAAGCGAACACAAGTTAAAACGTGACACAAAAAGCGAGTATAGATGCAAATGCCCTCAGAATGTGGTATAAAAAATAATGGATTAACTTGGGCTCAACTCAAATAAACTCATGAACTAAAATATTTGTAGCAAACTCATTAATTTCTGAACGAATCAGACGAATTAGATAAATTTGGGCTCAAATTGTCATCCCCGTGTGTTATCATCACCACACATTAAACACACTGCCTCCCTATCAACCATCCATTATCGAAGGTAAACATTTTATGTCCAACTAAAGTACTAAATAATTGAGATATTCATGAGCTTTCTTTAGTGTTACTTAGTCTGTCCTATTGTATGTGATATAATTACTATTGAAAAAATCAAATAATATTTTTATTGTAATTTTTTACGTACCTTTTTAATATTTTAAACTGTTAATATTGTGATTGATAATAATTTTTAAATATGTACATTTTATCCAAAAATTTATAAATTTTATGTGCAAATTCACATAAAAAAATTAGATAGTTTGGATCTCGTATATCAAATTGATTCACATAAAATGAGACGGAAGGAAGATTATGTAGGCGTTTGGACATAAAAATTGTAAAATTCGAAAAAATTATGAAAATGATATTTAAAATTTAGAGTTGTGTTTGGATATAAATTTCAGTATGAGTTGTTTTTGATGTATTGTGATTGATTTAACTGAAAATTTTGAAAAAAAGCTTTTTACAGTATTTCAAATTTCGAAAATTTCCAAAATGCATCTTCAAGTACAACAACAACAACAACAACACAGTAAAATTCCACCAGTGGGACCTGGGGAGGGTAGAGCGTACGCAGATCTTACCCCTACACCAGAAGGGGTAATGATGCTGTTTCCGGGAGACCCTCGGCTCAGAGACAATAGATATGTGACAACAAAATCCGAAAAATTATCTCAACAACATGAGCGACAGTAAATAAATGAAAAACAGTAACACAAATATTATACAAAAGTGTGAAACACAACATAAATCACTAGCAGTACTGAACAAAACACTATCATACTCGTTAATAATTTTCTGAACAAACACTACTTTAAAAAAAAAAAATTAAAAAAAATCTTTCATCAAATTTTATGTCCATACGGGCACTATATTTGATGCATGGCCTCCACATTGCCTTTCCAATTTTATTGTTAATCACTTTCCTTGGGAAACACAAGTGATGAGAAGTTAATTCTTTGTTCTCCGTATTTTATTTGTTACAAAAAGTATACTGGTACATAAAGGCCTTATTTCTGCATGGTTCCCCCAGTTAAGCCATCAAAGGTTGATTTACAACTATACTGGTACATAGGACCCAAAATATTTTTACTTTTGCATTTTGTATCTTATTTAGCTTTAAAAAATTATAAGAAAAAGAAGTACAAACTCCTTATAAAAGTAGAAAGAAGACTGTCTATTTTTTACAATAAAAATATTTTATAATTTTAAGTTAAGCTGCTCAAATTTTCGTATTGGTAAATAATATTTTTTTATAATAAGATCTAAGGTAACCATTATAAAACATGGCTAACATCTTATTAACTTCAACTCTTTTACTAATAAAATTATTAAGACCCATTATTAAAAATTTTGCGAGTGTTATTGAGACGTCTTTGCTTGTTCAACTTTAGATTTAAATCGTACTAACTAAGAGATTAAGTAGGCCTTTCGTCATAAGTTTTAATTTTTTTTTTCTTATTTTAAAAATAGTCTAATATGTTTTTGTTTATAGAATTAATCTAGCTTTTGGAAGATTTTGAAAACCAAAACCTTAAATCCTAAATAATAGCCCACGATCATCATATCTTGAAAATTGTCGAAAATCATTAATCATTTCCATCATCCATACATTGAACAAAAATGGGAATCCAAGCCTTGTATAAGATGGGAGCATGTCCGTTGTTTTCTTTGTTACTGAATCAGTTGTTAGAATATGCGATAAATTTTCATTAACCTCATTGAAACACAAACTACCTAATGGATAAGAAACACAAAGCTCTTCGTCTTCAATGATTTTCATAGAATGATCGCTCATATTTGGACCATCAAATTTACCCACTTCCAATAGGTAAATCTGAACAAGCTTCACCGCATCTTCATCACAGACCGCAACATCAACAGAAACTTCAACAGTTGTACCATCACGTAATCGAGACCTATTTTGTATAAAATGAAATAAATTCTCTACCTTCAAACTCTTTTTCACTTCAGTGCAATACTGTTCTTTCAAACGATTCTCTCTAACATCAATAAAACTATCAGCTGCTTCAACCTTAAGTCCAGTAATAGTATTGTAATCTTCATATGTAAAATCTACCTTATGACCAAAAACCTTAAAAGTTATCTTACTTTTATCCTTGTTGAATAGTTGAGACAACAACATACAATGAGTCAACTTCCCAGAATGACTAACTTCATCCAACTCAAAAAAAATTTCCAGCTACATCTTTCTTCAACATATCCACTTGAGTTCCAGATAAAAAGGATGAAATCGTTTGCTTAAAGTTTCTATCAGGTACCTTCCAATAACAATCAGCAGGAAACCAATCGTTAAGCTCATATAATCTATCTCCTTCCTAAAATGAAGTGCAAAAAATATAGGCAACATTACATATAATTTAAAGATGAAACTTGGAACGTTTTAGGAATACACACCTTCAATATCCTACTTGAAGATTCCATTTATGCAAAGTCATGAAAACAAGCATATTATAAATTAGATTAATAAACATGATCAAAATTTAGTATATAAAAAGAACTCCAGTATATTATAGGGTCCGACTCTGCTCCATTAGTCTTTGCTCCAATAAACATCAATACATGTGTAGATGACTGACACATGTCCATATCATTATGAAGGGCTGGGATTGATTTTTAATTTATTCTTGTATTTCGGCTATTTTCCATCTTCTGCGGACGAACAAGAAGGAATTGACCTGTAATTATTCTATATGTTTTTTATACATAAGTCTGGTATTATAAAGTACAAAATACTAACCTATAATTTGTTTTTTTTGAAGCATAATGGAAAGCTTTGATAAATCGGATGAAGTTTTACCAAATAAACCTCAAGTGTATATCGGTTTTGAGCCTAAACTCGGGCTTGAATTTGAAAGTGATGATGCTGCAATTAATTTTTATAACGAGTACGCAAGAAGGATTGGTTTTAGTACTCATAAAGAATATGTGAACACAAATAAGAAACTGGGATATGCAACGTCAAGAAAAATTACATGATTCAAATAGGGTTTCCGTGGAGATGATAAACGAAGAACACATGTTAAAAATCCACGAAGAGTAACTAGAATTGGATGTCAAGCTCACGTTGTTATTACACGTCAACCTTCCGGAAAATATCGAATTAGTAAGGTTGACGTAGAACACAATCATTCACTTCTGCCACCATCAATGGTTCACATGTTGCCGTCTCATAGAAAAATAAATGAGGTACAAGCTCATGAAATTGATTTGGCGGAGGATGCTGGATTGATGTCTAAAGCAACCTTTCATTTCATGAGTCTTCAAGCGGGTGGTCGAGAAATTTTGTGTTACACTAGGCAAGATCAAAAAAATTATCTTTGAATGAAAAGGCAAAAAGCTATGAAAGAAGGTGAAGCAGGTAATATATTTTTCCATAATGTAGTATAATCCTCGTAGTTATATTGCAATTCTGAAAATTATTTTATTAGTTTGGAAGATACACATATTTATTTTCTTATTTTTTCTTCTTCTGCATTCAGGTGCACTATTAGAGTACTTTGAGAAGAAGAGAATTGAAGATCCATCTCTCTTTTTTGCGGTGCAGTTAAATGTTGATGATATGATCACAAATATATTTTGGGCAGATTTGAAGATGATCATGGACTATGAGATTTTTGGAGATGTGCTCTCGTTTGATACTACTTATCGAACAAATAAGGAATATAGGCCCCTTGCTAGCTTTGTGGGATGGAATAACCATAAAAAAATGGTAATTTTTGGAGGTGCATTGATGTATGATAAGACTGCTGAATCTTTTCAGTGGTTGTTTGGAACACTTTTTTAGAGAGATGTCTAGAAAAAAATCATGTGAAATTTTCACAGATCAAGATCCTGCTACGAGTTAGGCCATTTCAATTGTCATGCCTGAAGTTCATCATAGATTATGTGTTTGGCACATGGAGCAAAATGCAGCTAAACATTTCAATCAAGTATATAAAAGGTATGCCTCTTTTCGTGGTGATTTTAGAAAATGCATTTACGAATATGAGGATGAAGAAGAATTTATAGAGGCATCGAATAATATGCTTGATAGATATAGTCTTCGCGAAAATAAATGGTTGCGCGGAATATATGCATTAAGGGAAAAATTATTTGCAGCATACGGAAAGCAAATTTTTTCGGGTGGTATGAACAACACACAATTGAGTGAGAGCCTGAACAGTGATTTAAAAGATTACTTGCAGTCAGACTATAATCTAGTGTAATTTTTCAAGCATTATGATCGCGCCATTGAGGATAAAAGGTATAATGAGCTACAAGATACTTGTGATGCATCACAAAGGTTGCCGGTGTTAAAAGTAGACGTACCTTTTCTGGCTCATGCTAGGGAGGTATATACACCAAATATTTTTAAAAAAATTCAAGATGAATATATGAGATCTTTGTCAATTAGAGTGACCGAATGTGAAAGAATAATTCATTTATCATGTATATGGTTAGCAAACACGGGCACATTCGAGAGCGTATTGTCAAGGTGGGAGAGGTAGGGGATACAATATCTTGTTCTTGCAAGAAGTTTGAGTCCATAGGTATACTTTGTCGTCATATTATAAGAATTCTTGTGGTAATAAGAGTTACAAGAATTTCATCAGAGTACGTATTGAAAAGGTGGATGAAAAATGCAAAGGTTGATGACATAAGGGAAATTGATGCACAAGACATAGAAAAAGATTCGAAATTGATGCGAATGAACCGCTATAAATTCCTTTGTCCGGTGTTTGTCAGAATAGCAACAAAAGCTTCTGAAACAGATGAAGTTTTAAATTAGCCGTGACATATGCAAATGAGCTGAGTTCAAAACTGGAACAAGTTATGAAGGTTGCAAGTCCATCTAGTGGTAGTCAAGTAAGGAGCGCACAAGAAGAATATAATAACAAGGAAGTCCTCACAAGGGCCAAAAAATTAAAAAGAAAAGAGGGATTGCATGGTGATGGGATGCATCATTCAAAAGGGAGGATTAAAAATTCTCTTGAGTTGAATTTGAATCAGAAGAAAGCTCGGGGAAAGAAGTCGACTAACCAAAATGGATCCACACAAATTTATGATAGCATTGGACTTGATAATGCAAGTCATTTCACTCAAGTATATCTTACTTGGTTTTTTAAACTCAATAGTTGAATACTAGATAGGTAATTATTTATTTTCTTAGATCTATTCCGAGATTGTTTACTCGTCGAACTTTGTGTTTCTTTGTGGTTGATATTTTTATATATTATTTCAAGAATATGACTGTGTTAATTGTGAATCCTCTCACCAACTGACTATTACTTTGAGGACGAAACAACATGTCCCTGGTGCCTGATTTGAACTATTACTAATTTTCAACATATGAAAAACTAATAACCAATTTTAATTCTATTAAATAATTAATTTATATATATATATATTTGATAAGAATACAATATACTCGATAACTTTATGCTATGTGACACTCTTTGTTATGTTTGTGTTTTTTGGAAGGGAATGATTGCTTTTGGTACTGGAATGAGATAAGTACAGTAGAAGTAAAAAAAATTGGCGGGGGCTTCCTTTAAAGAAGACAAACGTGGCAGCCTTTTGCTTTGTCAATGGCAGAAGTTGTACTATTACTGCTTTTGATAGGTGTATTAGGTAAAGAAATTTTTGGAGCCGATCAATTCCTTCTTGTTCGTCCGCAGAAGATGGAAAATAGCCGAAATACAAAAAAAAATTAAAAATCAATCCCAGCCCTTTATAATGATATGGACACGTGTTAGTCATCTACACGTGTATTGATGTTTATTGGAGCAAAGACTAATGGAGCAGAGTCGGACCCTATAATACTCATCTAGTATAAAATAATGGAAGACAAGACTTCTGAGACTAGACTTCCACTATAATATACTTGAACCAAGTTTATTAGAAACAATAAAACTGAATGAAAAAACATAATCAAAAACAACATATAAGAAAGCATATGCAAATTATTATTAAAAACAAATTATTAGAATTAAAAAGAACGCCAATATATTATAACACTCATCCAATATAAAATATTGGCCAACAAGCCTTCATAGCTCAAACTTCTAGTATAATATATTGGAACCAAATTTAGTAGAACACTAAAACTCCAGAAAAAATACTAGATTAGAATGAAAGACATAATCAAATACAGTATATAAAAAAAGATGCAAATTATTAAAACAGTTATCAGAAATAAACGGAATTTCAATATATTATAATACTCATCCAATACAAGCCTTCCGCGATCAGACTTCCGGTATAATAAATTGAAAACAAATTAATTAGGAACAGTAAAACTAAAGAAAAAAATACCGGAGTCGAAAGAAAAAACATAATAAAATACAATATATAAATAAAAATAGATGCAAATTATCATAAAAATAAGAATCTGAAATTAAAACTCCAGTAAAATATACTCATCCAATATAAAATACTGGACAACAAGCCTCCACAGATCATATTTTCAGTAAAACTAAGAACAGAATGGCCAACTTTGACTACAGAACCATGACTGTCTGTTGGAGCGAATTGGATGATCGGGCCGAGGGCTGTCCCCTCTTCCCCTCACTCTCCTTTCCCTAATATGAACCTTGAGTCATCAAAGCCTTTCTGACTCGGCCCGGCCCGGTCTCCCTACACGACTGACGCTTCAAAAGGCGAAACTCTCGGTCGTAGTTTGGCGACCTATCTTCAGTAGGGGCCTTTAGTCTTTTGATTAGAGTAGGGGTCGCGAGAGAGCAGAGCGTACCGCCCTGCCATAGTCACGAGTCTGTTTTGAACAACTAAACAGAAAAGAGAAAAAACAATCGTCGGATTTAAAATGCCACAAAAATGGCTAGAAATTGATGACATTGGTGGCTAATTTTGAATAGCCATCCGTAAAAATGGCTACACCAAGACATTTTGACGCTAAACTCTGAGGTTTGTGGACTATATATGTATGAAATTAGGGCCAAATAGAGTAAGAAACTTGCATCGTTTGGGCTCAATGTTTGGGTTAAACCACAAATGGGTAGAATAGCATAGAAGCGTAGAAATGCAATTGGGATTTTTTCCTTCCTATACCATATAAGAAACCTTATTACCAAAAATGTGCAATGTTCTTAAATTACCCGCCCAGTCCATATTTTTCCTACAATTTATATACCATAAGGTAATTACTGTTTAATAGGGCAGAATCTTCCTATAATAGCGCGCCTAAAATCTGGAAAGAATCTTCCTATAATGGCGCGACATTAAATTTATAATTGAAATGGATCTGCGTAGTTTTCACTTAAACTACAATTCAAAAAAAAAAAAGACGACAATATAGAACTCAAATTGTAGAATTCAAATTCCAGATATCAAATAGGCGAAATCAAATTGTAGAATTCAAATTGCAGAAATCAAATAGGCGAAATCAAATTGTAGAATTCAAATTCCAGAAATCAAATAGGCGACAATATATTCAACAAAATCAACTCAAACTGTAGAAACCAATCAGCAGATATTCTGTTCTTCATCTTTTTTTTTCGCAATCCAGAAATCATGTGGAAAATCCCTATCATGCTACAGTTGAATGAGAATTGGGATAACTATGGCGGATTTAGAGATTTTCAAGTTGATGGCATTGTGATAGATGAGAATGCAAGCTACAATATGTTGATTTCTACAATTGCAGAGCAATTATTGATTGATACTTCGGAAAAGATTGTAGAAATCAAATACATTGTGAATGACAATTGTCCTCCAATGGAGATACGGAACGATATAGGGGTTCGTGTGTATATGGAGACCAAAAAGGAGAATAAAAACTTAGGATCATATATGTTATGTATAAGTGTATGAGATTTCACTGTGGAATTGGCTATCACCAACGATAACACCAGTGCAGGTGTGTTATGTTTAAAATTGCATAGAATTCGCTTTTTACTGTATTATCTACAAAATTACTACATTTGAAGACAACTAAAATACAAACCAGTAAAGGAAGTATAAAGCAATATTGCTTGCGAGATTATCTACAAACTTACTACATTTATACTACAAAATAAACTACAATCTATGTTTAAAAAATGTTGGCTTCAACATTTTGTCTTCATCTACAAAATTTGAACAAAAGTTATTCAGATAAATTACAAATCAGTTTAATTATGTATGAAGCAGTATTGTTTTCACAAGTATCTACAAATTGATACAGTTACACTACAATTTAACTACAATCTATGTGGGGAAAAAAGATGACTACAAAATATCTTCACTATATCTACAAATTATCTACAAAGATTCTACAAAATGATAAATGACACTGTTTATCATTATTTTCATGCAGGTTCGTATGGATCCCTAAAGTTACTTGATATGCCATCCTCTCCAGCTATAGAGGAATATCAAAGTGAAATAATAACAGAAGGTATGCAAAGTGCTATTGAAGAAGGACAAGTGTATCAAGACAAGCAAACTGTAGCTGCTGCAATGAAGCACTATTATGTGATGCACAAGTTCCAGTTCAAAGTTAAAAGATCTAGTCATAGAAGGTATGGATTTGTTGTGAAAAGATCATTAAAAGCAGTGTTTTACTCGAGATGTGTGTTTTTTACACATTGTAGATAAATTGTAGTTAAATTGTAGATTATGTTACTTTGTGTTAAAACATTCCTTTTGTTGCATCTACATTTATAATATGTATTAAATACTGTATTTTTTTGGTAGCTACTGGCTTATATGCGTTGGTGAAAACTGTCAATGGCACTTCAAGGCAACGTCAATTAATGATTCCGCAATGTTCAAGATAAGGATTTTCAACCGACAACACACATGCTCCTTAATGGACGATACATTCATACAACGCAAACGCCCTGCATCTCTAGTTGATAGCATGGTTATTCCAAAGTATTGTGATCCTAAGACTGTTTACACACCAAAGGACATACAAACTGACATGTTATCTGAACACGAAGTGAACTTAAGCTACATTCAAGCATGGAGAGCAAAGAAAAAGACTTTACAGTTTTGAGAGGGCATCCTGCTGACTCCAACAGCAAATTGCCAAAAAAAATTTATATTCTTGAGGAGACTTATCCTGGTTCAGTTGTTAAATTGAAGAAGACAACATATAAATGCTTTTTATATGCATTTGTTGCTCATTGTACATCAATAATTGGTTGGCAACATTGTAGGCCAGTAGTAGTGGTTGATAAGACATTCTTAAAGTTAGCCTACAGGGGGATTATGCTGACAGCAAGCACCATGGATGCAACAGGTAAAAAGTGTAGAAATTTTGTAGTTTTTTTTGTAGGTAGTCTATAAAATGTAGATATATTGTAGATGTTTTGTAGTTATTTTGTAGTCAGTGTATAACATGTAGATACCTTATCGATATTTGGTAGATATATAGTAGTAATTATGTATTTATATTTTATATAGATTTTCAAAAGCTGCCAGTTAATTTTTTATTAAATAATAATGTAGGTACAATATTGCCCTTGGCATATGCTGTTGTTGATTCGGAAAACGACGCATCTTGGAAGTTGTTCTTTGAGCAATTCAAGCAAGCATATGGTGAAAGACCTTCAATGTGTGTTGTTTCAGATAGGAATGAGAGTATCTTTAAGGCAACATCAATTGTCTATCCAAGAGTTCCACACTACTCTCGCATGTGGCATATTTGGACAAATATAAGGGCAAAGTTCAAGAAGGGTCATCTACAATTACATGAATTGTACTTTGCTACAACACGATCATACACTCTGGATGAATTTAATGAAAGGATGTCGAAGATTGAAGAGATAGACCCGCGTGTTAAATCATACCTATATGATATTGGCTATCATAGATGGTCAAGAGTACATGCAACGATGAATAGAACTTGGACAATGACATCAAATATTGCAGAGTCGTTAAATGATGTAACAAAAGATGCAAGAGAGCTGCCAATATTTGACCTTTTAGAGAATATGAGAACACTACTAGAACGTTGGACCAACGAGAAGTTATTGAAGGCAAAGGGTACTTTCACATTCCTTGGGGTCCAAATTCAACAAAGAATTGGAGAACAACAGAACATTATCTCAGAAGCTTAGGGTAAGATCTGTTTATTTGGTGGAGAAAAAAGAAATAATTTAATATGTAGTGTTTCCAGATTGTAGATAAATTGAAGACAAATTGTAGATAATTTGTAGGTTGTAGATAAGTTGTAGAATTTTTGTAGATAATTTGTAGATAAGTTGTAGATTATCTATTTGTATGATTGAAATAATAGTTTTTCTGTTTGTTCTGTAATTGTCGGTGAGGGCTTCAACAGATCATATACACACTGTGTTAGATGGTGTGAAGCGGTACATTGTGTGTCTCGAAAGAAAGAAATGTAGTTGTGGCCAATTCCAACTTGAAGAACTTCCATGTGTGCATGCTTTGGCAGCATTAAGGCACAAGAATGAAACTTATGAAAACTATTGCTCTCCGTGTTACACAAAAGAGAGTTGCGTCCGTATGAAATACCAGTAAATCCTCTTCCTGATGAAAGCAAATTGATTGTGCCACAACATATTACAGATGAAGTAGTAAATCCACCGATGGGAGATAAAAGGCAACCAGGAAGACCTCAAAAGGAAAGATACAAAACATATGATGAAATAAAGTCAAAGACGTACAAGGTGTCATGTGAAAATTGTGGAGGCGAAGGGCATAACAAAAGATCTTGCAAGAATGCACCCAAAAGAAATAAATATCATGTAGTTAGAATAGTTTATCAAAATAAATGTTAATGTGTTCAAGTTAGTAGATTTTTGTGTATGATCGTTTAACTTTTTAAAAATCATATGTAGTTAGTTTCAATTTGATTCTGTGTTGTTAATATGTTTTTATGTATTGTCTCAAGCATATAAATTTGTTTTTCATATAGTGTAGTTAAATTTTAATATTTATTATCTACAATACAACTGCTAAAAAAAAATAACTGTAATATACAGTGTTTCCAGATTGTACATAAAATGCAGATATAAATGTAGGTAAATTGTAATTTTGTAGATAAGTTGTCGATAAATTGTAGATAATCTATTTCTATGATTGGAGTATTTAATTATTCTGTTTGTTGTGTAATTTAACTTCAACTGACAGTTATATACATAAAATACCTACAATCTCTATGGTATTTCATAAAAATTATGAACATATAAAACTACAAAAATATATACAATAACGACATTTAGTGTTTACACAATGTAGATCTTGTGTAGTTGATTTGTAGTCAAATTGTATTATAACATCATAATAACTACGTTTAATATAATGAATATACAATGCTGTAAATATTGAAGAAATGATGATAAAACAGCCAATAGTAATTCAAGTGAACTACTAAAACTGAATAGAAAATAACAAAACAAAAATATTTGTTGTAATAAAAAAATAAAATATTTGTTCAGAAAGTTGTGCATTCTCCTTCAACTACCAACTAGCATCAACTAAACTAGGAACACATGACACTATTTCTTCTTTCTCTGGACTCTAGTCTTCTCATTCAATGCAGGAGCACCCTTCCTCCTTGCTAGCCTGCCTGCAACCTCGCTTTCACTGATTGACCCATCTTCTTGCTTCTTTGTAGCATAGTCCCATAGGAGATCTCCATAGAGCCTACGGTATTGGTCAATATCAGAAAGGTCTTCTGCGAGTATTGACAAATCTCCAAGACTAACATATTCGGCAAAGGCAGCCACAAATACACCACAATCGCTGCATAAGACAAAAAAATTAAACTATTTAACAAATAATTATAAAAAAATATTTAAGCGTTTAGAAAGAGAAAATAAATTTTTTACGGTGATCCTTCTTTTTGCTGTGGAATCTCCGCAACCATCCACTGAATGCTAAGAGGGTCTATAACTGGTTTCTCAATATATGCAGTTGTATTCTTAAATTTAATGTCTTTACGCTTCCCATAAAAATTAGTGCAAGACAAATACAGAGGGATGATGACTGAAAACTTATCAACACAGGATTCAACAATATTATGGTGTGAAGACACCATGGAATCATATACATAAAGCTGCCTATCCGCAATGTCGAAAACGACCAGCAACCAATGGAAATTCTCTACAATGTTCACGGGCATGATGACATAGTCAACTTCATCCCAGGAAACATTAGCAAGAAGTATATACCCCAAAATATATTCTGCAACATCATCATGGGGTTTAACAACTGAATATTTCTTTTCTGGCGGAAAATTTATGAACTTCTCATAGATTTGTTCAATGTTTATCTTGAACAAACAATCGGTTGTTGTAAACCTAGTTTTATTGTTGCCGCCATATTTGCCTCTTTTTCTCAGGTAATACATTATAACATCAATGTGCTGCACAACAAAATAAAATCTACTATAAGCTAAATTGAAATTATAATTACCAACAAAACAGCTACAAATAATTCTACAATGATATCTAAATACAAGTCTACAAGTTAAACTACAAAGTCAGATTTCAAAAAATCTAACAATTAGCTAAACTTTAGTTGCAGTACACTGAAACACATGGAACACAACAACTACAATCAGGTCTCTATCATATATACATTTATACTACAAATTAATCTTGTAATGTTCAGCCTATTCCACAAATTCACTACAATTTAACTACAAAAATACACCTATATCTATTATGTCCTGCATACTAAAAATAGAATTTATAGATATAAATCATCAGCAAATTGAATACATAAGGTACAAACTAAAATACAGTCACACTACATATAAGAAAGACAACATTTATAAGTCTGTCTACATTATATCTACAATTCAGAATACACGTCATGGTCAAAATATATTTCATATCTACAACATAACTACATTTAGGATACAAATACAGAAGACACATTATATATTATGAATAGATTCTTTGATACTTACAGAGTCATTGAGGACTTGTCCGGCGTGAGCAAGGGAATAAAACCAGTCCTTCTTATCAACCTTTTCGACTCCAAGGTCTAACCAAGGCTTGATTTGGTTATCCTTTATGGAAAATGGAGCCTTCCTCCTGTAACAACAATTAAATGTCCAAAAAAAAACATAGAATGACTTAGAGGTGTAAAAAATAACTGCAGAAATGAAAGTGTCAAATTAGGCAATTCATACCTCTTAGATCCTTTGGCATTACAGTGGTATAACCACTTGTTGAATTTATCTAAAACATCAGGATCTACATCTTCACCAATAACAGTAGTGAAGGGGTGCTTCAGGAAGAAAAATTTAGGTCCAAGAGAGCTGCTGCCTCCCGAACTGTATAGAGGTATGAAAGGTGATCGTGCATGCTTCCCAGGCTGTCTGGTTCTCCCCGGATGCATAGGTGTTGCTTCATCTGGTATGGGCTCGCCATAATTAACCAATTGTGTTAAGTTGTCGGGAAACTCAAATTCATCCAATGTGACCCCTTCTTCTCAATGCTTGATCCTTCAGGATCACCTAAATTCACATGCTGCGCATCTGCACCTTCATTTTCCTGTTGCTCAGTGGCACATCCTGTCTGAGCTGCTACAGTCACTCCGTGAATCGGGGATTGTGCATTGATATCTTCAATCTCTGTAACGTAATATATAAGTTACTTAACATGAATGTAAATGTGTATAATATACAATAATACATCTTTGAATGACAGTATGATGCTTTGTCTTCATCAGCTGCACCTTGAAATTCTGTAAGCAAGTCAGCATGTGCTGGAACATGTTCTGGACAAACTGCAGCTTCAATATGTTGTGTTTTATAATTAAAAATGGTAAATAATACTAGATAATGTTGTCTTGAATTTGTAGATATATGTAAGAAGTTGTAGAAAAATGTGGATATGCCCTTTTTCAGTTTTATACTAAATGTAGATAGATGTTGGTATTTTGTAGATACCTGTGTTGCTGGTGCTTGCATGTACTTGTTCACCAATATTGAACTGAAATTGCTGGTTGTTCACTCCTTTTTGTTGGTCATTGATTTTGGTTGAACTACCAGCAAACTAAATATTTTATGTTAGTTTGAGTATATTGTTTCATATGTCATAAAGTGTTTTGGTATATAAATATATGTCAACTCTTAGATTTGCATCATCCTCATCATTTCTACTGTTAAGCAATTTCAAAACAGTCTTCACAGAATCATCTATAAACAATCGAAGGCCATGTAGTTCTACAAATACATCCTTCCTAAAATTCTCTAGCTTTCCATCAACCTACAAGTTAAAAATATAGTAAGTTGTAAATTTTATAATATGTACCAACATAAATTAATAAATATGTGCAATTATAGATATGACTATCTCAGAATGAACAATTCGGTTTATATTGTGAAGGTTGTTTATGAAATGTAGATGAATTGTAGATAATTTGTAAATATATTGTAGTTCATAATATTACCTGCTCTTCTCTAACTTTCTGAGCTTCTTAGCCACAGAGTCCTTGTCCTTTTGAGAATCTGTTTGTTTGGGTTCCAATGTTGGAGGATCAGCAATAGAACCTCAGATGATTGTTCACCTACTTGATCTTCATACTCAATTTTGTTTGGCAAAGTAAGCACTCCAATCTCTTCTCCAGATTCAATCATGCTTGTAAACCAAATGAGGAAAAAAACAGTTAGTTCAACTAAGGCAGAAAATGTAGAGTAATTGTAGATATTATGAAGGCAAATGTAGAATCATAAAAAAATGAAAACTCTACCTTAATCCACTCAGGCTTTATCATCTTCTCATCAAAGCCAGCTAGCCAAATCTGCCCGTTAGTAGCTGACCATCTTAATATGCGAGGTATTGAGTCGGAACACCTCGTAGCAAGCTCAATGCTGACAGTCGAGCAACACTCATAAAGCCATACTTGCAATGCTAATGAGCATCCCCGTATGAGATAAAAATGTACATGTGGATTTAGCCGGTGCCTAACAGATTCCATAACCTTATTGAACGATTTACCCCATGGGTATGACTCAAACTGACCAGACTCTACCAAATAGAACCTAAAGTGGTATATAAAAGACACATGGTCTTTGTTNGGAAAATAGTTGTTCATTAGCTTGCTAACATAACTAGAAGTATATCCATAATCTGTAACCTGATTCACACAATTTAAACCGGTAATTAAAGCAAACTCTCTCAATGAAAAATTCAATTTTTCACACTTCAAGTGGACTGAAAACTATGATGCATTGGACTTATTCAGTTCATATTTTATCAGAAGATGAATGGCTTGGTTTTGCATGCATATGAGGGGGAGAGACAGTAAGTAACTAAAACATGTGTTTTTAAAAAGTTTCAAAGCATTTGGAGACAACATCTCTTTTATCTGGCTAGGAATGCTAGGATCACACAAAGTGTGAAATCTAAGCACCCCATAATCCACATTATGTGAGGCAAAATAATGTACATTCTGCATAAAATGATAAATTATTTCACATCATTAAAATGCATAATAAGGAAACATTAATCTACACTTTATCTACAAATGTAACTACAAAATCACTACACATTAGTTATAACCCAAATCATTTTCGACAAAAAAAAGGCATCAACAAAAAAATACCTACAAATCTGCTTCAAATAGTACAGCCTACCAACAAATATAACTACAAAACACTACAAAAATATCTACAAATCTAAACATTGTCTACAAAAATTGATTTAAAAAATAAAATAAAACTACAACTCTGTTTAAAATTTAAAAGCTAATTACAAAATTACTATAAAAAACTACAATTATAAACTGTCGAACATCACAACTACAAGTTATCTTTTTGGGACCTCTTCAGCAAAATCATCGTCTAGCAAAACCTCTTTCATTTTTCGTTTGAGTTGTTTGGATGGTGTAGAACTTCCTCCAGCATCTACATCATGTTTATGTTTTGTTCTAATTTCGGCTCGGATTTGTCTGGGAGATGAAGAATGAGCAGTCTCTTCAATTGCATGTCGAGATTTTACTTGTTTTTTCGGAAATTTTGGTGTTAACATCCCCAAATCAAACGAGGGGATATCACCTACTGTCGATTTTTTATGAATTTTTTTTGGAGATTTGATGTTCTTCATGGATTAACTTCAACTTGACTAAAATTGGGAAACAACTTTGTAGAATGATGAGTTCGATTTTCGGTAGAATGAAGAAGGTGTGTTTTCTGTAAACAGCAGCTAAACGTGGGAGAAGTTATGGGTAAACATCAGCTAAACGTGGGGGAAGTGAGGGGTAAGCAGAGAGAATATTGGGATATACGGTCCTTTAATTAAGCAGTAAAAAACTGACAATTAAATATACCCCTAAATTAATTATGATATATACTAAGTGTACTAAGTGTAATTAACTCTAACCTTAAACATTGAGGGTAATAAGATTTACTATGTGGTATAGAAATATAAAAATTCCAATGCAATTTCCTAGTTCTTGTGGCCCTTATTGACTATATTTTCCTTTGCTATCTCTTCATATATTTTTATTATTTTTAATTTGACATAATGCCATTTTGGGATTTGGAATGTGATTATTATCAATTCTCACTAAACATCGAATGAAGCAAATGGCTGACGAAGCAACGACAGAACATTGAAAACTTTGTGATTTCAAATTTTCAGCAAGAATCTCAATTTGTCATATATTTCAATTTTAAAGTATCAATAAAATATAAAATGGAGCCAAAAATTTCAACATTTCCCACCAAGAATTTTCTTATAAAAGAAGGTTTAATTTTCTAAAATGATGAAATAAGCATGGCTACGACACAAAATAATCAAATCTCATCACATAACATAGATCTAAATATTCCTTTTGAACATGAGAATGAATATGTTAGTAAGGAACAATTGCCTGATCTCAATCTGATCATATGGAAAAATTTAAATTGCATTGGAAATAAATATTCTCAATACATACTTCAACAATATTTACTTCAAGGACAATGTAGGAAATTTTTTTTTTCTTGAAATATGTAAAATTTATTTATTTTGAACCACAAAAAAAAAGACTAAAAATCTCTTATTTTGAACCAAAGGGAGTAATTAACAAACATGACAACTAATTAATAGCACTTCACCAATCTTCCGAATCCATTCCCGCAACTTTCTTTCCCTCATTTAATGCATTATCTCAAGAGTCAAGACACTCTCATTTCTCGTTCATGTAACTGCTTTTAACTCTATTTATTATATATATATATTGACAAGATGATATGGCATCTCTTATAGTGTAGAAATTTTATTTATCTTTTTTTAATCATTTTTTGACTTTTCCCTTTCATTTTAATCATTTATCTTAATTTAAAAAATTCATATCGATAACTCGCACTTTCATTCATTGTGACTTTTCAAGTTTCTAACCCCCAATTATTTAATTTGTTATAAATTGTATCTTGGGTTGTGACTTTTCGACTCCATAACCTCCATTTAGTTAGTGTGCTATAAATTGCATCTTTCCATCTTTTTTTGACTCACTCTGCATCACAGTTTACTTTTATTATTGTTGATGAAGAAACAATTTCTCCTCTTCTGTTATCATTTTATGGGTATTTTTTACTCTTCTTTTCGATTTTTATTCCCTGTTGCTTGAGTTTTTTTTTACTAAGTTGCTTTGTGCATATGAAAAATATTGTACTAAATAAGAATTTACTGAGAGTGACAAAATCAAATGATACGTGTGTGAAAAAAGGAAATTGGTCCTGCATGGTCAATTAGCGAGCAAATGTCATTAGCATGTTAACGTTATTTTTCAGATATCTATATTGTCAAATGTCATCGCCTAATTGGGAAACAAATATTTAAAATTTAGTGTAGAATGTAATGTTACTGCCTTTATTTTACATATATAAAAAGCTTTTTTTTTTTCATTGGGAAACAAACATTTAAAATTATAAAGTTAGAATCTAATTTTAATGCTTTTATTATATAAAAAGCTTTTTATTTTTAATTGGGAAACAATATATAAAACTAAATGTAGAGTCTAATGTTAATGCCTTTATTTTACATATATAAAAATCTTTTTCTTTTGTATTTTTCTTCTTTTCTTTCCAGTAAATATACATATTTATACTTATATATTGTCTCTGTTTTACCTTTTCCCTCTAAATTTGTTACATTTAAGAATTTTTGGTTGATATTACTAATCATGTATAAATGATAAGGGTAATCATTACTGAATTGCCTACAAAAATATGGATAGTAAATGCACAAAAAAACGCAATAATGTGCCTATATATTTTGCCGAAGTCATATGAATGATTAATAAGTTTAAAATTTTCTTACCCATGACTTTTTTGATTTACAAGATCGATTCCTCCGTCTAAAGCCACAATTTTCTCACCATTTTGGTTTTAATGGCTGTCGCGTATTTGGTAGCTTTTATTTTGATAATTTTTCGCAAAAAGAAAAATGTGTAAAATTTTTTATCTTTCAGTAAAAATAAATGAATGAATAAAGCAATAATATATGTGAGAGAATAAGATAATGTTAGAAATGGTTCATCTTTTATATGACCACCTAATCTCTTAAATTAATAATAGCCGATAGATGTATAATATATGTATAATACATATATAATGTGTATAATTATTTATAATTTATGTATAATTTATGTATATCGACTAGAAAAAATAAACAGTTAATCTGATTTGGCTATTTGAGTAACAATTCCCCCTTTTTATCGCAATTTTAGAAAACTAAAAAGATGTGTTAATGAAATAGTATGGGAATCTAGTACAACTTGGGGAGATTAAAGAATTTAATGATTGTATTCATGAACTACTACTCAATGAAGTGAGATCGACAAGTGACTACTATACATGGACTAATAAGCAACAAACTAATGAGAGGATATATAGCAGGCTTGATAGAGCATTGGGTAATCAGAAATGAATGATGGAATGGGAACATATAGTGATGGAGTATGATGTGCCTCTAATATCAGATCTTAATCCAATGATATTTGATATGCAGACAAATCAGAGTAATATTAAAGTACCATTCAGGTTCTTTAATGCTTGGGCTGATCATGAGAAATTTCAAACAATAGTGAATGGTATTTGACAAAAGGAATACTCAAAATAGAAAATGAAAAATATATGGATGAAACTGAAACCACTCAGACCATTGTTCAAGCAATTGAATAATGAGGAGTTCAGGAACACTATACAGAAGATAGACAAAGCAAGAGAAGATATCAGGATACATAAAAAAATATCTACATCATTTTCAAATGATTTGATTGAACATGAAAGGAAAATAATGCAACAACTGAAAAAATGGAGTATGATAGAGAAGGATATTATGAAACAAAAATCAAGAGATAAGTGGATCAAGCTTGGGGATCAAGCTTGGGGATTCAAACACCAAATACTTCTTAGTTGTGCTTAAGGAGAGAAATCAGAGGAAATCAATTAGAGAGATCACATCTTTAGAAGGCAACATACTAACAGAACCAAAAGCAATCCAAGAAGAGATTAACAACTTCTATATATCTTTGATGGGAATTGCTGCAAAAGAACTGCCTTCTATAGACAAGATGAACATGAAAGGAGGACCAACCTTGACTCACCAGCAAAAACTAGACTTAATAGCACTAGTTACTGAAGAGGAGATTCATCAAGGACCGAAGACTATTGGAGAAGACAAAGCTCCTGGGATTGATGGATACAATGCCACTTTTTTCAAGAAAGCATGGGGGATCATTAAGGATGAAGTGTGTGATGCTGTGAAAGAGTTTTTCAGAACAGGGAAGTTGTATAATGCCATAATTGTACAACCATCACATTGTTGCCAAAAACAGATAAGCCCAAGAAAATTAAGGAATATAGACCAATTGCTTGTTGTACTGTTATGTACAAATTGATCTCAAAAGTTATAGCAGCAAGGATGCAGCCAGTCATAGCTTCTATAATCAATGAGTCTCAAGCAGGATTCATACCTGGGAGAAAGATAGGGGACACCATCATTCTAGCACATGAATTGGTTAAAGCTTACACAAGGAAAATGTATCACCTAGATGCATGATCAATATAGACCTACAAAAAGCTTATGATTCAGTAGAGTGAATTTATTTAGAGCAAGTTCTGGTCGAGTTGGGATTTCCTACAAAATTTATCAGCTGGATAATAGAGTGTATGAGAACAGTTAACTACACAATCCTAATAAATGGGGAACCTTCACTGACTTTCAATGCAACTAAAGGCCTTAGACAAGGAGACCCAATGTCTCCTTTCTTGTTTGCCATAGCAATGGAATATCTTAGCAGGATCCTAAAGGTATTAGCAATGAAGACAGAATTTTACTATCATCCTAAATGTTCAAGACTTAGAATCACTCATCTATGCTTTGCTGATGACCTCTTACTATTTGAAAGAGGGGACCTTCCATCAGTAATTTATATGCAACAATGTTTCAAGCAATTGTCAACAACTTCAGGACTCAAAGCAAATTTGGGAAAGAGTTCAATCTACTTTGGTGGGGTAACTAGAGATGACAGAGACAAAATAATACAAGAACTGGACTTGCTGGAAGGTGAATTGCCATTTAAATACTTAGGAGTTCCTCTCTCAACTAAGAAGTTGTCCCTAGTACAATGACAACCTCTTATTGAGAAGATTGTTGCTAGAATATCAGCATAGACAACAAATAAGTTATCATATAAATGAAGAGTACAACTGGTGCAAAGTGTACTGTTTGGAGTTCAAGCATACTGGGCACAGCTCTTTGTGTTACCTACCAAAGTTATGAGGACCACTGAAGCTTATTGTCGTAGATATGTATGGTCTGGATGTAACACTATTAGAAAGAATGCATTGGTTTCATGGGAAAGAGTCTGTACACCAAAGAGTGCAGGTGGTCTTGGGTTGGAAAATTTGCAGAAATGGAATAAGGCAGCTATAGCAAAGAGCTTCTGAGATTTGACTATGAATCAAGATAAGCTATGCATAAAATGGATATATGAATACTATATCAAAGGACAAGAAATTGACACAATGAGGATTTCCCAACAAGCATGCTGGATGACACAAAAGATAATAGAAGCCAGGGCAGTATCTGAAGGAAAACACTGGAATTTTGGCAGGAAAGAGTGTTATACGACAAATATATATACAACTTTTAGGGGAGGAAACAAGAGTTAATTGGAAGACTATGATGTTTAACAATGCTGCTAGACCTAAAGCAAAGTTCACACTTTGGTTGCAGCTACAAGGCAGACTACTAACCTATGATAGGTTAGTAAAATGGAGAATGACAGTTGATAGCCAATGTGTTATGTGCAAAAAAGCTGAGGGGAATCATGAACACTTATTCTGGAACTGTGAATTTGCTAAGGAAGTATGGCAAAGAGTGAATCAATGGGAAAAAGGAAGAACAATGACAACAGGAAACTGGCAACAACATCAATAGGAGATTGTTTAAAGAGCAGAAGGAAAGACCCAACAAGCATTGACATTCAAGTTGATCTATACAGAATTTGTTTACAGTTTATGGATAGAGAGAAATATGAGAATTTTTGAGAAAATATATAGAAATAGTGAAGTATTAGCTCGAGAGATTGCGTGTATATGTTGTATGAGAGCAACAACAAAAATGAAAAAGCTAGTTCATATGTTTAGACTATAGTTAGCTGAAGAGAGTGATTGATATGGATAACTAACTGTGTTAGTTAGTCACTTGCTTTGTACAAACTTTTTGGTGATAAATAAAATATTTGTTTACCAAAAAAGAAATAGTATCATGATAATTTAAAGATAAAAAGAAGAAGAGATAAATGTTGATAATATAAAAGATAAAATAAGCATTTAAAAAAAATCCAATTGAGATATGAGAGAGAACATCTATTATATTCAACATTAGACAGAGAGTTTGATTTTTAAGCAGAATTTGGAGGGTGTATATGATTTCCACTTATTTCCTTTTTCCTTACTCATAAATGCTATTACTTGTAAAAATATATTATTATTGAACAACACTTAACTAAGAACACAATTAGTCTTTAGTTATGAATAAAATTTACTTCTAATTATATTCACTATATGATGAGCCTTTCCAACTGAAAGATTTGTTCATCGAGGGGCAATGATTTATTTTCTGCATATGTATTTAATTTTTTTGCTTAAATACTTGATTTCTAATTTCTACGATATTTTCCTCGGCTTACTTACATTGAGTATAGTTGATAGTGTTGTATGACGTACATTGTATACTTTTTTCTTTATTATAATATTATAACTTTAATTACTAAATTTATTAAATAGAAATGTTGATCGCGAAGCGCGAACCTATTAACTAGTATTTAGTAATTCATTGTGTTGTATAATTGTTGAATACATGATGAGTAGTAAACATTCATAGTATCTTAATAGTACGGCGTATTTAGGGTATACATAACATAATGTAGTTATAGTATATTATAGTTATTCACAAACTCTTCAGCCATTGTATATATAGATTGTATATCAATATAACAATGACCGGTTATTTTGCTTTCTATAATCATGTTCCCCTAAATAAGGTTTCCTGTACATGCTTTTACTGTTTTATGACTTGGGGGGATGATTAGTTCGGGGTTTGGAGGGATTCGGGTTGAAATCGGAACACTTGGTTCCTTAAGGTTGACTTAAAAGGCCAAGTTTGACTCCGGTCAACATTTTGAGTAAACGACCTCAGAATTGGGATTTGCCTGTTCCAATAGGTTCATATGATAATTTTGGATTTGGGCGTATGTTTGGAGGGTTTTGGATGACCCGGGAGCGTTTCGGCGTCTAATATCGAAAGTTGGTTGTTGAAGGCTTCAAAAGTTCTTTAAATTTGGTTTGGAGCGGATTTTGGTGATATCAAGGTTCAAACGGAATTCCGAGAACGGGAATAGTTCCACAAAGTTATTTAAGACTTGCTCGTAAAATTTGGTGTCATTCCGAGTTGATTTGAGAGGAACCGGACTAATGGAAGCCTTTTTGGAAGTTTTTGAAATCATGAGTCAATTCATACATTTTGGCGTCCGATTCGTAGTTTTGAAGTTATTTTTGTGTTGTGATCGCTCGAGCGAGTTTGTATGAAGTCATTAGACTTGTGTGGATAGTTGGTGCGGAGCCTCGAGGGCTCGTGTGAGTTTCGGACGTGTGAAGGGGGTACCAGATTTTTGGTGTTTCTTGGCACCAGCTGCAGGTCTTGCAAATACGTGAATAGTTCGCAAATGTGAACCTCGCATTTGCGAGAAGGGATTCGCAATTGCAAAAGAGCCCGACCCAGGCAGTGATCGCATTTGCGATATAATTGCTGCATTTGTGGCACCGGCAGAGTTCACATTTGCGGCTCTTTGGTCGCATTTGCGACCCCAGCAACTGAAGGCCAAGCTTCGCATTTGCGAAGGATTTGTCGCATTTGCGAAGGATTTGTCGCATTTGCGACCCTCGCATTTGTGAACCTGGTGTCGCAAATGCAACATCAGAGGCTTGTGCCCAGCTCATTTATTGCAAGACGTAGGCCATTTATTTTATTTCACTTCAACTCTTGGGCGATTGTTGGAGCTTTTGGAAGGGGGATTTCACCTAGCACTTTGAGGTAAGTAATTTCTATACAACATGAGTTCAATACATAGATTATGGGTAGATTGACATGTAAAAATTAGTGAAAAATAAGGGTTTAGATGAAAAACCTAGGGTTTGATAAAAATGAGAGTTTACCACAAAATTGACCATGAAACTTAGTAAATATCATATATTTATGTTCCTTGGGTTGTGGGTGACAACTTTCTTTGAAAATTCCGGAATCCGAGCCTGTGGGCCCGGGGGTGAATTTTAGGGATCTTGCAATTTGGGTTGGATAATCGCTTAAATAGTGGAAATATGAACTTTTGAGCATAAATTGATTAACTTATATAATGTTTGACTAGTTTCGAGTCGTTTGGAACCAAATTTGGAGGCTTGAGCGCATTCTTGAATTAGGAAGTAAGCTTTAAGACGAGATAAATCTTTTTTCTAACCTTGTAAGAGGGAATTTAACCCCTTAGGTGAACTTAAATCATAATATGTTCTATTTGTGGGGGGGGGGGGGATAAGCACGCACGATGTGACGAGAGTCTGTGCATAGCTACTATTCGTGCTTATGTTTGGGAAGATTTAGGCCTACACCATGATTTTCTTGTATTGTTGCTTGATTACACTTTCTACTTGCTGGTTTTCTTAAAGTGAAGGATGCGAATTTTGATATGCTAAAAGTTACGAGTTGAATTTCTTATTATGAAAGATATTGAAGAATATTATGATAAGTTGTGAATACTTATGTGCAACCGCTTCGCAACTATATTCCGCGAGCGGTGTAAACCTTCCACTACTCTCATTGGAGCGGGTCATTCGCCTTGGCATGATTTATGGATATATATATATATTATTCGGGCCGTTCAACCCTCGGAAGTGCATAGTGTATTATTACGTTTATTTGGATCGGGCCATACGTACTCGGCATAACTCGTGCGTGGTGGTACTGAAATCCCTTTTTATATTTACTAACATTTCACGAACTTGGAAGGTGAAAGGAATACATGAGTGAAATGATTTGCTTCTTACTTGAAAGAAGGATTTGTTTATTTACTTCATGTTGAGCTTTATTATCATTATATATGTCATGCTTAATTAGAACTTCATATTATCATGTTTTTGGCCCTTAGTAAGTGTCAAAGTCGACCCCTCGTCACTACTTCTTCGAGGTTAGACTGGATACTTACTGGGTACATGTTGTTTATGTACTCATGCTACACTTCTGCACTTGAATTTGCAGGATCTGAGGCAGGTGCATCTGGTTATCAGTCCGGCGGGCACGCTTGACTTGGGTTTCAGAGATTTTCTGGTGAGCTGTTTTCCTAGCCATTCTGCAGCAGCTGGAGTATGCTTTTGTTCATTTGTGTCTATTTCTTTTCTAGATAGTAGACTAGTACTCTTTTTTATATTCTACTAGACTGCCGACATACTTGTGATACCAGGTCTTGGCATACACACTAGTAGACTTATGTTTTTGGGATTGTTACATGATTAGGATTGGCACTTAATTGCTACCGTTGAATTATGCTTCAAAGTGTAAATTCATATTATCAGATGCTATAAGAGACATCTGTACTTATTCTCAAGAGACTATATGATGTTAGGAAGCTACTCTTTATTCATCTCCTATCGTGTAGTTGATGGTATACAGAGTTTCTTCCTTCTATTCTCTCACAGATGATGAGGACGCGTATGAAAGACGTTCCAGACCCGGGAGGAGCTGCTCCCCCTTGCTAGAGGCCGAGGCAGAGGCCGGGGGAGGGAACCAACCCAAGGTAGGGGACAGGGGCATCCTAGAGCTGCCCAGTAGCACTACCAACTGATCCAGTGGAGGATCCCATTATTGAGGAGCAGCGAAAGGTTCCTGCCGTAGAGCTAGCCCCGGTAGATTTCATGAAAGCACTAGGCTTTCAGGAGGTCATGGGTCGTATGATGCGGTTCATGGACACTATGACTCAGGCTGGTTTATTTCCAGCGAACCCAACCACATCTTAGGCAGGACGGGGAGCACAGACCCCTACTGCTCAGGCTTCTGGGCACGCAAGTGCAGTATATCAGACCCCGGGTACACTACCTGTGGCCAGAGCCCAGCCAACAGCAGCAGCTACGCCTGATCCTAGACCAGCTGCGGATGGCGAGCCGCAGAAGCTTTTGGACAGGTGGACTAGGCTTCACCCTCCTGTATTTTGGGGTGAACGACATGAGGATCCCCAGGACTTTATTGATTGGTGCAGGGACAGACTGCACAACATGAGCATATTGTAGTCTCACAGGGTGGATTTCACTACCTTTCAGTTGGCGGGCAACACATGTAGGTGGTGGAAGGCTTATCTTCTTGGCAGACCTGCAGATTCTCCTTCTATGACTTGGGACCAGTTCACGCGCCTATTCCTGGACATGTATATTCCACCCTCCCAGAGGGAAGAGTTGCGGTGTCAGTTTGAGCGGCTCAAGCAGGGACACATGTCAGTGACCGAGTATGAGGCGAGATTTTCTGAGCTGTCTCGCCATACACTTATGATACTTCCTACTGAGGCGGAGCGAGTTCGGAGGTTTGTTGCGGGGTTGCACTTTAGCATTCAGGCTAGCATGGCTCGGAAGGTTGAGGTAGGGACTCCCTATCAACTAGTGGTGGAGATTGCTCGCAGGATCGAGGGTTACCATCAGAGGGGTAGGGAGCAGATGCAGCGGGACAAGAGGTCCCATTTTTCTAGAGAGTTTAGAGGTACCCCAGCTGGGGGAAGAGGTCACTTTGGGAGGGGTCAGCCCAGCAGGCCCCCATATTCAACACCCCCACCCCCACCCCCACCCCCTCGAGGTGTTCCACCGCGTCCCTATTTCAGTGCTATGCCAGAAGGTTCTTACCGGCCGCCGGCTATATCAGAGTTCTTCTAGTGGGTACTCCGGTCATCAGGGTTCTTTTGGTGCCTATTTCAGTGCCATGCCAGAGAGTTCATACCGTCCACTAGCTATTCAGGGTTCTTTCGATGGGTATTCATGTCATTAGGGTCAGACTTCGAGGCAGCAGTCCACCGTTCTGAGAGGTTGCTTTGAGTGTGAGGATCCTAGTAACATGAAGAGACATTGCCCCAAGCTTCGGGGCAAGGTAGTGCAGCAGGGTCAGCAATCCATGATTTCAGCTCCAACAGCCGCACCAGCCGTCCAGCCGCTCAGAGGCGGAGGGCAAGGGGGTAAGGGCCGTCCTATAGGTGGAGGTCAGGCAGGCGGGGGCCAGACAGGTGGCGCTCCAGCCAAATTTTATGCTTTTTCGGCTAGACCAGATATAGTGGCCTCAGATGCCGTGATCACAAGTATTATTTCTGTCTGCGATAGGGATGCTTCGGTATTATTTGATCCAGGGTCTACCTATTTATATGTATAATCTTTGTTTACTCATTTCCTGGATATTCCTCGCGAGTCTTTGCGTACTCATGTTTATGTGTCCACTCATGTGGCGATTCTGTGGTTGTGGATCAGATGCAGTCCTGTGTGGTCACATTTTGTGGTTACGATACAGACCTTCTGTTACTCGATATGACCAACTTTGAGGTCATCTTGGGCATGGACTAGTTATCTCCATATCACACCATCCTTGATTGCCATGCCAAGATTGTCACATAAGCTATGCCAGATCTTCCGAGGTTGGAGTGGAAGGGTTCATATGTCAGTACATCCAGTCAGGTTATATCTTTCATGAAGGCTTGAGACATGGTCGAAAAGGGTTGCTTGGCTTATCTAGCCTATGTTAGAGATACTACCGCAGAGACTCCGATGATTGATTCAATGCCAATAGTTCGAGAGTTCGTCAATGTGTTTCCTTCTGACCTTCCAGGCATGCTGCCAGATTTTGATATTGATTTCTGGATTGACTTGGCTCCAGGCACTCAACCTATATCTACCGTACCACATGGATCCGAAAGAATTGAAGGAGTTGAAGGAACATCTAGAGGATTTGCTGGCAAAGGGGTTCATCAGGCCGAGGGTATCACCTTGGGGTGCACCGTTATTGTTTGTGAAGAAGAAGGACGGGACTATGCGAATGTGCATTGATTACCGCTAGTTGAATAAAGTCACTATCAAGAACAAGTACCTGTTGCCGCGCATTGATGATTTGCTTGACCAGTTGCAGGGTGCTAGGGTGTTCTCTAAGATCAACTTGAGATATGAGTACCATCAGTTGAAGATTCGGGACTCAGATGTTTCAAAGACTGCTTTCCGTACAAGATATGGCCATTATGAGTTTCTAGTGATGTTCTTTGGCTTGACTAATGCTCCAGCGACATTTATGGATTTAATGAACAAGGTGTTCATGCCTTATATTGATTCGCCCGTCATTGTATTCATTGATGATATCTTGATTTACTCACGCAGCCTGGGGGAGCACGATCAGCATTTGAGAGTGGTGCTCCAGACCTTGAGGGGACAGAAGTTGTATGCTAAGTTCTCCAAGTGTGAGTTTTGATTAGATTCTGTGGCATTCTTGGGGCATGTGGTATCAGGCGAGGGTATTAAGGTATATCCCAAGAAGATTGAGGCGGTTCAGAGTTGGCCTCGTCCTACTTCGGCGATCGAGATCAGGAGTTTCTTGGGGTTAACAGGTTATTACCGTCGGTTTGTGGAGGGCTTTTCATCCATTGCAGCACCTTTGACTAGATTGACCCAGAAGGTTGCTCTTTTCCGTTGGTCTGACGATTGTGAGGAGAGCTTTCATAAGCTCAAGACAACTTTGACCACAACGCTAGTTCTAGTGTTGCCTTGCTGTTCGGGTATGTATACAATTTATTGCGACGCTTCGCGTGCTGGCTTAGGTTGTGTATTGATGCAGTAGGGGCGATTTATTGCATATGCTTCACATTAGCCGAATCCCCATGAGAAGAATTATCATGTGCACAATTTGGAGTTGGTCGCGATCGTTCATTCTCTTAAGATTTGGAGGCCTTATTTATATGGGGTGTCTTGTGAGGTCTACACTGATCACCGCAGTGTGCAACACTTGTTCAAGCAAATGGATCTCACTTTGAGGCAGCACGGATGGCTTGAGTTACTGAAAGATTATGACATCACTATTCTTTATCATCCGAGCAATGTGAATGTAGTTGCGGATGCCTTGAGCAGGAAGCCAGAGAGTATGGGTAGTTTGGCATTCATTTCAGCTGAGGAGAGGCCACTAGCTTTGGACATTCAGTCCTTGGCAAACAGACTTGTGAGGTTGGATATTTTAGAGCCCAGTCGAGTTCTTGCATGTGTTGTTGCCTAATCTTCACTATTGGAGTAGATCAGGGCTCGACGGTGTGATGATCCGCAATTGGCAGTTCTCTGAGAGACGGTACTACAGAGTGGTGCCAAAGAGGTTTCTATTCACGAGGATGGTGCCTTGCGACTCCAGGGTCGTATATGTGTTCCTAATGTTGATGGCTTGAGGTAGAGGATTCTAGATGAGGCACACAATTCTCGATATTGTATTCATCCAGGTGCTACAAAGATGTAATGAAATCTGAGACAACATTATTGGTGGCGACAGATGAAGAAGGACATAGTTGAGTATGTTGTTAGGTGCCTAAATTTCCAGCAGGTTAAGTATGAGCACCAGAGGCTAGGTGATTTACTCCAGCAGATAACTATACCAGAGTGGAAGTGGGAATACATTATTTTGGAATTCGTACTTGGTCTGCCGCGGACCTTGCGGAAGTTCGATGCAGTTTGGGTCATTGTTGACACTTCATTCCAGTTGCCACTACTTATACTTCAGAGAGGTTGGCCCAAATTTACATTCGGGAGATAGTCCGGTTACACGGTGTGCCTATTTCCATCATATCAGAGAGAGGCCCTCAATTCACTTCGCATTTCTGGAGAGCCGTATAGAGTGAGTTGGGCACCCGTGTAGAGCTCAGCACTGCATTTCGTCCCCAGACCTACGGGCAGTTGGAGCGGACAGTTCAGATCTTGGAGGACATGCTCAGAGCATGTGTGATTAACTTTAGGGGACAGTGGGATTAGTTCTTGCCTTTGGCTGAGTTTTCTTACAACAACCGTTATCAATCCAGCATTGATATGGCTCCATTTGAGGCTTTATATGGTCGGCGGTGTCGTTCTCCCATCGGTTGGTTTGAGCCCGACGAGGCTAGGTCATATGTACAGATTTGGTGAAAGACGCCTTGAAAAATGTAAGGTAGATTCAGGAGCGGCTCCGCGCAGCACAATCCAGACAAAAGAGTTACACAGATAAGAAGGTGCATGATGTGCCATTTATGGTAGGCGAGAAGGTTCTCTTGAAGGTCTCGCCGATGAAGGGTATTATGAGATTCGGGAAGAAGGGCGAGCTGAGACGCAGGTTTATAGGCCCATTCGAGGTGTTGAGACGAGTTGGGGAGGTTGCTTTTGAGCTTGATTTACCTCCCATCTTATCAGGGGTTCATCCGGTGATGTTTTAGACTTCAATGCCACACAAAAAGATAGGTTACTTTGTGTGATACCCAATTTTCGAGTGTTGTCTCAGTAGACGAACCTGGTTCTTCTTGGTGTTCCAACTACTACTGTTTCGGATAAATAAAAAGCAGTAAAGTAAAAACACTGAGATTTTTACGTGGAAAATACCTGGCTCAAAAGGTGAAAAAACCACGACCTACTCCTCAGTAGGATTTGCTCAACTCTTCACTAAAAACTCTGAGCCAAACGGACTTACAAAATAAACTCTTTTTAATCCTAGGACTAACTCTAATCCCTTTGTAGTAACTAGCCCGTAGCTAATTTCTACACACCTCAAGTTAACTCTAACTTGAAAATACGTACCTATTACAATTGCTTCTATGAAAGCTGAAAAATACAATATGAAAAACTCCTACTACAATCAACTAGACTCAATAAACAATTAGATGGAACTAGTTCTTCTAGTTGAACTGTAGCCTTTGCATCGCACAATGATTCTGCTAGCAAAAATAACTCTGGGAATTTTGCTTACCGACTTTGATTCACTTCAGCTTTGTGCGTCTAGAATTCCAGCAGAAATACATCAAGTATTTATAGAGTCAGTCGTTGAGCTTGTCTTCCAATTCCAGTTCAACTCTACCTGGGTGAACCAATTCGAATCAAACTCAACTTCCTTTCTTTTGTTACTTTCCTTGCTGAATTCGTCTTCAATTAATCAGATCAGTTTGCAACCTTTTCGCATTAGGAGACAATCTCTTGGTTCATTGATATTTCACATTCAAAACATCTCCTAAGTATATACGGTTCATGTGCCAGCTTGTTAGTTCAAGATATGTGCTCTGATGGACCTGGTTCAACTGGTCAACCTTTTGTCAATCTTCAAAACTATGCAGTGACATGGGTCAACAAATTCCCCTTTTTGATGATGACAAACTCTGTGCTTAATCATGTATACACTTCAAAGAACTTTGTATGGTTTTAAGCATTAATCATAGAGAATCCAAGTTTATTAGGTTATAAATATCACTTTAACCTTTAAAAATATTTTTGAAAAGTTCAGCAAAAACTGACTTCCCCCTTTTGGCATCATCGAAAAGTTTGTAAAATGATATACTTACCAGTTTTATTAATTATTACTCATGGCCATTGAGGCAACTGTAGGTGCAAAGCATGATTAATCAACACTAGAAACCAATAAATGTTAGCTAACTCAGAAATTGAGACAAGTCAATAACTAAAAGCAAAATTCATTGACAAGTAACGATAATCAACCACCACACAGAAAAACAAAAACAACCAACCATGAGCAAAAAAATAAAAAGAACTGAAACTGATAACTAGTCTTAAGATGGGTTAAGGAAGTTCTGAGAAGCCTAAGGTGTAGTGGAGGTTGTGGACTTAGATTGTAGGAGAGACATCATCTGCTGAAGAACACCCTCGTTCTTTTATTTCTCCTTTGCTAATTCAGCTCTAAGAGCATCCCGCTCTTCTTCAACCTCAATCACATGAGACTTCAAGCGTAGGATCTCCATATCCTTAATCTCGTTTTCTTGCACCAAAGTTCTAACTTTGCTGTTGACTGGTTACTTCCTAGATGAACCAGATTCATCCACAGGAACATTGACATTGTAGTCACACGTAAGCAAAGTTTCCTTCCCAAAGTAATCTTTGGCCGTAGCCATCTCAGCCTTCTTTATTGGAACCCCAAAATGTGCAAGCACTGCTGTCAACATGAAGCCATAAGGAATTGCGTGTGCCTTGGTTCCTTTCACCACTCTATCAAGGAGTTGGATGATAAAAGCTGGCCAACTAATTTGCTTTCCCTTGTACAAGCATTCCTTCAAAGTAAGATCCATATAATTTGCCATGTGACTTCTTTCTTGTATAGGCAGTAGGAACTTAATTAAGAACTCAAAGAGTAGCTTGTGTTCGGGCTTCATCTCACTCTCGTAAACCGGCCTGGGTTCAATCTCTTTCTCACTATCACTAAAGAACCTGGTGATGTCGACTGTTGAGGCCATCCCATCTAGACAAGGCCATCTCTGCCTTGTATAGTCCTCATAGCCCTTAGCTGGTATGTTAAGAATAACACCCAGTTCTTTGACATCAAAGGAAACCTCAATTTCTTTGACCATAGACGTGACTGTGCCTCCCTTGACACTTGCATTCCCCATAAACTCTATCAACTCAGCTCTTGCCAACCTGCCTTCTATGCGAAGGACCACGTTCTTCCAGCCTTGTACCTCTAGAGTTTCCATTAGATACTGCATACCAAGCTCCTCTAAATCCTTCACCAGCTTACCATTTAAAATTGTTCTTTTTCCAAACATGGTAACTCTGTCAGTCACCACTCCAATTTCCTTCTCCTCTTCTCCACTCCAGTCAACATCATCATCATAAACAACTTTCACACTCTTTGGCTTGGCCCTGGGCTTCTTAACAGATTTTGTTGGTGCGACAGACATCCTAGATGACTTCTTTGAAGAAGCCTTAGCCTTTGAGGGTTTTGGTGTCTCAGCCACACGTGGAGCAGGTTGCTCCTCCTGTTGGACCAGGTCCAACCCAGTCTCTTCAATTTCAATAGCCTCAACATTCTCTCCAACTTTTGCTTTTCCTTTTGCTGCCCTCTTCTTCTTGCTCTCCTGCAAAGCCTTTTCTAATTTTTCTTCTTTTCCGCCAATGTTTCTTCCCCCGATGAACCAGGTTCATCTGTAGCTTTCTTCAGACTTGCAAGACCTGCTGCAGCTTCCTCTACTATGCTTCCCCCTAAATCAGTGACTTCTTCTCCCATAGTTTCAGGAATGGGGCCACAAATAACCAGCGTGGCACTATCCTTCCTAGATCCCCTCAAATCTTCTTCTCCCTCTCTCTGAAAAGTTCTTTCTTTTCTCCCACCCTTATTTCTTCCAGGTATTTGGACATCAACAACAGACCCTACCAACATGAATCTTTTATCAGTAGAAGTACATTCAGAATCGATTTCAAGATTACCTTTTTCAGAACTGGTTGAACCAGGTGCTTCTTCCTCATTAGCTGATTTGAAGGACTCATTGGATGAATCTGACTTAGTACCTTTGTCTACTTTAATAAGGTCCTCCAAGAATTTTTCTCTAGCCTCAGAAGCAACACATTTTCGGTCAAGAACTTTAACACGATGATTCTTGGGGGCAGGAGTAGGGTTTGGAGTGGGTTCAAGAATGGGTGTGTTTTCAGGGGATGATGGACTTTCTGGTGATTCGGAGCTGTAAACAGATGGAGAATTGGAGACAGATTCAGAATGTCCTCCATTGTAATCACGATTTGGTGAGGAATTAGACGAAGAAGCTGGTGGAGGTGAAGATATTTTTTTAATATTTTTTTTGTTGAGAGGAAAGAACGAGTTTTGCAAGTTTTGGGTAGTGTAGTATGAGTTAAACTTGGTTTGAAGGAAGATTTATGAAGAGAGGAGTAATGATTACCTTTTATAACATATGGCCATTAATTTTACAACGGATAAAAATTTATTCAAGTGGAAGTCTAATGGTTGTAGGAGTGTCATTGATTTGACGGTTAAGAGTTCCCTATTTCTAGGCTAATGGAGTGTTGATGTGACTCCTTGGAACGGGTTCATTTATGGATTAGTACAAAGACTTAGGAATGAACCAATTATAAATAGACTCCTGCTCATGTGTGACTATAATTGAATTACTATATGGAGAAGAATACATACCTTGTCAGTCAGATGAATTAGCATAGATGAACCAAGTTCATCCTGTTTGAAATCTTTAAATTGCCTCAATTTACAAAGATAGATAAACATTATTAGTATCCAGGGAATCATATTAATACACGGCACAAGAGTATGGCAATAAAGACATGATGCCGAGCAATTATTAATCTGATTAAGTACCTAATTAAAATTTTCTAGCCAAAAATTCATTTATTTTTATTTTCTTTCTCTTTAATCAGGTGATCTTAATCATCCCTACTTCCATCATGTTTCTCTCAAAATGCTCCCTACTAAGTGCTTTAGTGAATATATCAGCAATTTGATGATTAGTAGCACAAAATTCGATTGAGATCATTCCTTTTTCATAGTTATCCCTTAGGAAATGGTATCTAACATCTATGTGCTTAGTCCTTTTGTGATGAACCGGGTTCTTCGTCATACTAATAGCACTAGTGTTATCAAAAAATATAGGAATGCATCCCATATCAATACCAAAGTCCATGAGTTGTTGTTTGATCCATAATAACTGAGCACAACATGAGGCTGCAACCACATATTCAGCCTCAACAGTAGACAAGACTACTGAATTTTATTTCTTTGTTGCCCAAGACACAAGGCATGAACCCAAAAAGTGAGCCATACCTGAAGTACTTTTCCTGTCAACCAGGAATCCTGCATAATCAACATCAGCATATCCTACAAGGTCGAAATTACTACCTTTAGGATACCAAAGGCATAAATCAGTGGTGCCTTTAAAATATCTCAAAATTCTTTTTACTGTAGTGAGGTGGGACTCCTTTGGATTTGCCTGAAACCTAGCACACAATCCCACGCTGAACACAATATCAGGTTTACTGGCAATGAGATACAATAGAGACCCAATCATCCCTCTATAAAGCTTCTTATCAACACATGAACCAGGTTCATCCACATCCAATTTTGTAGCTGTGGCTATGGGAGTGTTTATTTCTTTTGAGTCTTCCATTTTAAACTTTTTGAGCAATTCTTTCACATACTTTTGTTGGTGGATCATTGTTCCATTTGGGTTTTGCTTAACTTGCAAGCCTAAGAAAAAGTTTAGCTCACCCATCATACTCATCTCAAACTCACTTCCCATTAGCATAGTAAATTCCTTGCTCAATTTTTCAGAAGTCGCCCCAAATATGATATCATCCACATATATTTGTACAACTAGGAGATCCTTACCCTTTTTCCTTAAGAACAAGGTACTATCAATTTTGCCTCATTTGTACCCATGTTCTAGCAGGAATTTTGATAATCGTTCATACCAAGCTCTTGGTGCCTGTTTGAGACCATATAGAGCCTTATTGAGTTTGTATACGTGGTCAGGTGACTCCTTTCTTTCAAAACCAGGAGGCTTCTTGACAAATACATCTTCCTTTAGATATCCATTTATAAAGGAACTCTTAACATCCATCTGATGAAGAGTGAATTCCATGTGTGCAACAAATGCTATAAGAAGTCTGATTGCCTCCAGTCTTGCCACAGGGGCAAAGGTCTCATCATATTCAATTCCTTCTTATTGACTATATCCTTGAACAAATAACCTTGCCTTATTCCTTGTAACAGTTCCATCCTCATCGAGCTTGTTCCTGAAGACCCACTTGGTGCCAATTACAGATCTATCCAATGGTCTGGGTACAAAGTTCCATACTTGACTTCTTTCAAACTAATTCAGCTCTTTCATACTTGACTTCTTTCAAACTAATTCAGTTCTTCTTGCATAGCATTTACCCAATCAGCATCTTGTAGGGCTTCCTCAATGTTCTTTGGTTCGATCATGGACAGATTTTTCAAGGATGATCTTGTCTTGATTCCATATGCCAAATCTGTTATGATGTTCTCAA